>JARFJB010000129.1:85000-205797 GCA_036346205.1 Vesta saturnalis | reverse complement strand
CTGATATAAAAAGGTTATTTATAAATGATCGTTTTTTTAATACAATTTTACTAAAAATGTTTCAATTTCCTTTCTTTGGTTTTAAATATAAATTAAAACAAGTAGGCATTACAAATGCCTTATTAGCCATAGATAATGCAACAATATTTGTTTCATAGACTAATTTAGCAGACTACCTAGAAAACATCACTCCTGTACAGTTATTTACTATCTCTATAATTGCAAAAATTAATAAATGAAATGGATAAAACTAAATTTTAAAACCACACAAAACATCGAACGCGTTTCAACAGCTAAGCTATCCTCATCAGCAGTCGACTGCTGGTGATGTCAGCTATTGAAACGCGTTCAGTATTTTTTAATTTTGTGTGATACGTGGGTGTATTTTGTTTGGATGAAACTAAAGATAACCACAGGTGTCAAATCTGAAGACCTAGCTGTACAAGCTATTGATCCCATTCTGCATCATCAGCTCATTACTTATTACTTATTTCTGGAATTATGCGGTGGCGCAGCACCTTGTTAAAAAATGTAGGTTATCTTAGTTGGACTAAAGGTAATTTGTCTAAAAAGGGTGCAACTTGTGTTTGAAGGATATGTAAATATCGGTTAGAATTTAAGTTTAGGATAAGTGTTTACTTCCCAAACTCCCCTCGGTTCACTGATACGCTCATTAACCGGGTTCCCAGCTTCCTTAATAAGAGACGAATACATGTCGTAGCTGATGGATTCTTTTTAAAATAAGTTGGTATTAATGCGATGTCAAAAACATTACCAACTATTAAATAAATCTTAAAGAATACGTTACCATTGATTGACGAAATTTTTCACTGTAGATTTCAGCTCCTAAATTTGTAATTCACTTCTATCTCAAATCAAGATATTATAAATGAAATGGAAACTATTTTAACACAAAACTCAATTTCAACGTATACTCAGTGACGGTAAGCTAATAATCAGTATAATTTGATAGTGATATTTATAAATAATGTATACTAGTTATATATTAAACTATAATATTATCATTCCTGGCACATAGCTCAATTCTTATAGATTTGTCGACTAACTTGTCTAAATTATTAGGGTTATCTATTGATAAAGAATTGTCTAAAAGGTCAACTTGGCTTTGAAGATATGAAGGTTACCATCGTCAACTTCTAGAAGGTTTAAATCTCATCTGGATGCTCTTAACGTTCCCGCTTCTTAATATAGAAGTAATACATGTCTTATGATGACTTCTTTTTAACATAAATGGTTTAAGCAGTGCAAGAATCAGTTTTCAATTTTCTGTTTACATAGGTTTAAAATGTTCCATTCTGTTGCTGAAAACATTTATGTAGTTCATACCATTCTACTAAATTAATTACTTTTATTCAAAATCAAGAATTACAATTAAATGTATTTAACGCAGCCATCAATATGTCAAGTGTAAAACATGAATTTGATGAATCATTATGTTCTTTATATCGGTTCAAATAATGAATATAATTCACTTTGAACTATAAATAGGCATTACAAATCTTAATTTTAGATTGACGACTTCAAATCATCACGGTTAGAATATCTAGCAAAACGTGAACTGACAAATAAGACTATTTGATCTGACAAGTGATGACTGATCCCGAATACATTTGCAAATAGAAATCCATCTTTGGTGAATGCATCAACAGCGCTATGTTAATTCTAAGGACTTAAAAAGCATAAAATTTAGAATGACTCGATTAATTCTGATACGACATTTTAATGCAAGAAACGTTTCATTCTTCTTGACATAAAAATGGTATTCGTTGACTAGATACAAATTGTTTGATTATACCGAGTTTAAATCCAGTTGCTTATTCCTTAATGCAGTAGAACTCTTTGAACCACACAATCCACATAACTTAAAAAATGATATATATATAATTTCGAACGTATTATCATAATATATGGACAATAGTAATAGAATACTAACAAGGCTAATATTGCATAATTAAAGATGTAACTAATTGTTCCATACATTGAAATATCAGCAAATTAATGAAAAAATATGCTGAAAAAGTGCGAGAATGGTCCGATACCACGCCAATATGACCCTAAAAAAGATCCTATGCCACACATATCCTATTGCAAATCCATACACTTAAATTGATGCTTGGAAATTATTCAGTAGGTACTGCATTTTCAAAAAATTTAAAATAATCTGAAGCATGTAATAGTATGATTAGGAAGTGATACAAATTTCACTTAATAACTTTATACCCAGTAAATACATATCTCATAAACGGAACCAAATAAATAATAATGTTAATATATTATTTATTATTTTTGATTATCGATTCTAAAAATTAATTGAAATTTGAACCTTTGCTTCAATTAGTCTTAGGGTTTATCACCAAAATCGACAAATACAGATGCGGAAAGGGTGTCCATGTCCCTTAAAATTACTTGCATGATTACTTACATCAATAAGTTTCGATTGTATTTGAAAAAACAGTGTTGTTCCGATGACAGTACTGTGCACTTTGAGTTTTCGTATTATGGAATGCCTTAATTAGTAACTTAGACCTGATTAAAATTGCAACGATTAATTCTAATGCAAAATCTTCTAAATCACTAACGTTGAAAATACAATTTAACATTAGATGTAACTTGTGTGAAATCTCTAGTTAGTTCTTGAGATCGTTCGCAATATTCACCATCGACAAAACCACTTCTTCAAAATTTAGTATTGATAATAAAGTTTTATTCCCAAAATGCGCATGACAATCAGTATTAAACTAAAGTTCAAGACAAATTAAAAATTTCAGATATTGTATAATTGTTCGAAATTAAAATATTGTTCGTTGAAAATGCAAAACTTGGTCATGTTTCTATGCTTTTAGCAATAGAATCATGTTAAATTTTGCCGTTTGAATTCATTAATTTTCATCCCTGTGCCTGACTTATGAAAATTTCTTACAATACCTCCGGTAGAAACAGTTGCGCATCGGTCCACTGGACACCACCATTTTTATCCACCACTAAAATTTATTCAATCCAATTAGAACGTTTTGCCGATAATCCATGGACATCATAGAGTTTTTGAACAGAGTTGCTATTAGATCCGAACTCTTCATATTGATTGATTCTATTCAAATGCAGAAAGTTTCATTACCGTAAATAATAGGACAATAGATTTCCATTGTAAATCTATCAAATTACATAAATTCATTTGAAATTTTGCGGTCTGATTTATTAGATTTTCAGAGTATTTGATTTATATAATTCACAAACCTCTAAAACAGACATGGTCCATGAATATTCTTAAAATATCATTGTTTATTTGAAACTTAGAACCATTAAAAATAATTTCGTTACTTCGCTCGTAACATGTCGCTGCGTATAAATGGACACCTGTGGTCCTGTTTTGTTGTTTAAATGTGTTTTGAAGTCCCAGTGGTGACTGTACTCTGTCTTTGACTAGTCCTCGAGTGTCTATAAATGCGAATATATTTTATTCCTACTATAATAATAGACGTATTGGATTCTACAATAGCTTCTAGTTAACGATTGAAATACGTTTGAAAAATTTGATTGGCGTTGGTGAAATCTCTACCATGAGTTTCTGTATATTCTATCACAAAGCCTAAACAAAATGCAGTAAGCATATTTTAACTTGACAAATTTAAAAGGTATTTAAACGTTTGAAACGTTAATTAAAATATTACGAAATATTCTATTAAATATTTTCAAAATGTTCAAAACTTGCTGTTCTGAGTTACTTCAGGAATAGTTTAAATTGAAAAATTTATCATTTTCACGTTGACATTCCGCAAAGTCTGCTTACTCAAACTGGACCACCTGTACCATGAACCTACTTTTATTCCAAATAATAATCCAAAGTACGTTATTGGATGTGAATAAAATCGTGGTGGGTTTTTTGATAAGGCTGATGTGTCCTAACATATATTTCTATTTATCATTAAGCCTATATAATGATATTACAATTAGTTCACGTGTATCAAATTTACAATTATTCAAGTCTTTAGGATATTCAAATTTCATGTTTTTTAAATTCACTTTCTTATCTGAATGAAGTTCAGCTTGTTTATAAAACTGACTTTGCCGTTACGTTAACTTCGCGTTCTAGGTAAATCGCGTTAAACTGACTACCCTTTGATAGTTGATGTTGCGTTGTGTTTGTGTTTGTGTCGTGGATCGTCGTGTGTCTTTTAACTTTCGGAGTCATATACCTAATACACTTATCAATGAATATCCATAATTACACTGATAATACAAAGAACTAGTTAGAAAGTTCATCTTATTTCGTTTAGTAGTTATTCATCTATTGTAAATCTTTTCGCGTTACAATCTGATAGTTAAAGGCGCTATAAACTGATTTCATCGTATATACGTCAAGTTCAGGTTAAATCTATCTGAATAGTATGTCTTTTAAATCGGTCCGATCGTCTTGTGTTTAAAGTAATTTCGATCCTCATTCAAATAATCAAATTCATCTACTTTGATTAACATTCAGACCTAATACACTGTACAATGTCACTCATAATTACAAGATATCACAGTAGTAAAATGGTATAGTATTGGTTTTATGAAATGTGTTACAATAATATATTTCAAATCTGCTAACATTCTCTTGCTAAAGTCAATGTTTAATTTATTGTAGTATGTAATTCGTTGATTTCCCATCTCCTGGATCGGTTAAACGCGCATCCATTTGATATAATCAAATTAATCACTAATATACACTTTATTACGACTCATGCTTTATAAAGCACATCTTTTGAAATTTCAGCAAACGCTAGATACACGTATCAATGTCTACAATTACAGATAATCCAACATAACAAATCATTTGCAGAAGTTCATTTATTGAACGTATTCACACACATCATTACACACCACACACACACCACACACGCACGTTAAACACGGACCACGCATCATTTGTATTGGCACACCCGGGCACACAGCCACACACATTGACATACTCACAATTAACGCAAACACTACACACTCACGACTTATTACACGCTACATTATTGCCACACGCACTACGGACGCACACACGAGGACAGCATACTACGTTACATACACCCAGTACATCACCACACACACACTTGCACACAGTCGCACATTGACTGAGTTCGTCACACCTACTCACCGCGCACCACCACACGCACGCACACACCGCACACACGCACACACACCACACACACACACAGACCACCGCGCACGCACACACGCCACACACGCGCACGACACACGCCACACACACCACACACCACACACACCACACACACCCACACACACAGCGCGCACACACCACGCACACACGCACACACGACGCACACACACGCAACACAGCGCGCACACACGGACACACACGCGCACAGCGCACACACGCGCACACACCACGACACACGCACCACACACACGATCACACACGCGCGCAGCACACACCCGCACGACACCACACGCACACACAGCACACGAAACACGCGCGCACACACGACAACACACACACGCACTCACAAGCACACAATCACAGTTCAGCACAGACACATAGACACAGCAGCACACGCACGACACACACCACACCACCACGTCACAAACACTGCACGACACGACAGCCACGCACACACGACACGCACACACGCACGCACACACGCACGCACGCACACACACGCGCACAGCACACATGACGCACACACGCACACCACGCACGCACACAGCCACGCACACAGCGCGCACGCACACCACGCACACGCACCGCACGCACACACGCGCACGCACACGCGCACGCACACGCGCACGCACACGCGCACACACGCGCACCAGCCGCGCACACACCGCGCACACACACGCGCACACACGCGCACACACGCGCACACACGCGCACAGACACGCGCCACACGACACACACACACACACACACGCACGTACACACAAATACATACACACACGCGCGCGCACACATCCACGCACACACCACACACAGACACACATACACACACAAACATGCGCGCGCACACACGGACACAAGGACTCCGGACACACGACGCACTCACAGAGATACACAGATTCACAGGTACTCAGGAACACAGACACATAGACACAGACATGCACACGAACACGCACACACACACACACTCACTCACTCACGCACACTAAAACACTTGCGCACAGACACATAGACACACAGGCTCACAGGTGCACAGGCACACAGAGCCACAGACATGCACTCGAACGTGCACACATACACACCCATACCAATCGCACCCACTCACTCAACCATGCACCCTTCCTCCCTATGTGTGAGTGATCCAGATTACCACAACAGTGTTGCTGAAATTATTGTTCTCAGACAAAGCATTCCTTCGTAAGAACTATTACTGCAGTTCTTAACAGGAAAGAGTACATTTATGGATAGAATTTCCATATTTTTTTCCCATTAGACAAGGAAAGCAACGTCGGAAAGAACACTGTTTTTTTCTGCAAAATAGGAGCCGTAGATTGCATAAAAATTAGTATTACGCAATATATTGGTAGATCGAGAAAATGGGAAATGAAATACGAATTGATACTGAACGCAAACAAGTCATTTTAAAGATGGAAGAAGGTCTACCATGTGTTTGTAAGTGAATGTCGTATATCCGTTGTAATGTAAGCATAGTAATTAGTCCTATAGGCAAGTCTCAACAAAATTTTGCGCGCGTTCATCCCTGTTCATTTGTAGCGAATTGAATTAGTGACGGAAATGACATTTTTCTATAGATTGATTACATCATGAAGCTGTTCCCAAGGACATTAAAATTATTTTATCAATCGCCCCTTCTTTTCCCTGGACCATTTTCTAACGACCTGTTATTTTGGGCTGAGAAATTGTCCGGCATATTGAACATTTGTAGTTATATTAACTTCTCGACGAGCAAGAACTCAATTTTATGGTTTTGTTATGCTGGTTTCTGTCTGGTTTGATTGATAGAGCCGTTAAAACTATTGGCTCAGTGGGGACAAACAAAATTTAATAGTTTCACGGTGTGGTCATCGTTTGGGATCTGTATTGTCTATAATGTCGACCTATACACCAATTTCACGAAAAATTTTTCGGTGGGCAATAGCAAAATTTTACGACTTAAACAATGATGGTGATCTTTGAAAATCAGTAATGTCCAAAATATTTATTTATACATCAATTTTATTGAGAAAATGGTCAAAACCATTTTCTCGGTGCTCAAAAACCAATTTTTTTAGTTTAGGAATGTTGGTCATCGTTTGGTGGGGTGTATGTCAAATCTTTATTTATATTTGGCAAAAAGGCCAAAACTGTTTGGTCGGAGGATCATATGGAATCTGCAGTGTACAAAATATTATTTATACACTAATTGAATTGGGAACCGGCCTAATATATTTACTCGATCAGCAAGAACAAAAGTTATGGATTTCCCATGTTAGTCATCATTAAGGACCGTTAATGTAACGTAAAATCTTTATTTATACACTGATTTTATTGGAAAACGGCGAAAACCATTTAATAGATGGACAAGAAAGGAATTTTATAGTTTTCCTTATTCTGCACCAACTTCATTGAAGATACAGCTCAAACCTGATGCTGATGGGGAAGAACAAAAATGTTACGGAATTATCGTGTTTTAGTACCTGTAATGTCCAAAATTTATATTTATACACCGATCTTATAGACAAAAAAGTCAGGTCAAACAATTTTTATGGCAATGTGGGTACTGTTGGACCGCATTTTTTATCTTTTTGATTATTTATTTGCTAAAATACAACAAATTCATTTAAGAAACCAGAAGGTGATGGGTAAGAAACTCTTATCTTCAATTTTTGATGTATCGGAATTTTGTTTTGCTCTATTAGTTCGCAAACGGTTGTGCTTCAATGATGCAAAGCAGCTAATTCAGTCAGAATTGCATTTGCGCTTGTAATGCACACAAAACTTTATTCTCATTCGAATAAAACTAATTTTCCTATTTTATATAAAATCAGAATGTAATGGACTTTTTTTTCGTATCTACAAATAGTCGCTTAGAAAAGTATATTAATAGTATATTAAAAAACAAGTTTCATAAGATCAGTTTTAAGTATAAAAAAATGACTGGCGTAGCCACGAATTTTTTAACGAATGAGTGCTTCAAGGTCTTATGAAACACGCTTTTGTTTTTGTAATTTGCCGTTTTTAAACAAAAATGTTTACTTTAGTTGATTTAGGCATTTTTGTGGCGGTTGGTAATGCCTTAATTTTAAAAGTGAAGATTTGATCTAGTCGTCCTTTGTGTTATCCAAATTTTGTCAGAAAACTCGAATATAGAATATAATCTCACATGTCGTCCCTTGAAATTGCCAAAAATGGGGTCGTGAATTTGCTCACATCAAAGTTTTCCCTGGACGTATGCTGTTTTTCACACATTTTCTAAGAGTGACATGCATGGCATAATTCCGGACCAATCTTTGTCAACCTAAAGATTTTCGAAATTGTTTCGTGATTTAATGTCTATAATGCCATCGGAGATGATGACGTCCCGTATCTTAATATGTCTATTAAAGTATCAAAATGGAAGCAAATTACAAAAATATAGTAAAAGATCACCCTAGACCCTAGTGAATGTTTTGGTGTCGTCACTTAGAAAAATATGGTAAATATGGTTGGAGTTGTATCCGGGCGACGATCATCCTCTTATTCGAGAGCGGAAATAGGGCATGCGCCCGCAACTTTTTACTAAAATGAACTACTTTTACACTTTTTCCCAGTTGTTAAATATCATTTTTTATATCTAGTACTGCTTTAATTTTTGTCCTCATATTAATAATTTTTTACTTAGTTGCTTGTCAATCAGGACTATGTCAGTTTCAATTTGCATCTAAATGTTAATGACTTTCATGCGTGGTCAATGGCTTTCTTGATCGAAGTTACTTGTAATTTTATACTTACGCAATTACCTTTTGAAACTTTTACTTGTTCTCCATCATCTTGTTGTACATTCAGGATTTCTTGATGTATTATGGATAAATTAAACGAGAAGTTACAGTTTAACTATAACTGTCGGCTGAAGTGTAGTTTCACGTTTATACGATGTATTTATATATATATATATATATATATATATATATATATATATATATATATATATATACATATATATATATATATATACAGGTGTCTAGAATCTACCCACGTTCTGTGGCTATCTTTGTTATTATAAGAGATACAGAGTCGGTTAAATTAGCAAAGTTGGGCAGAGTTATATGATAATTTAAATACCGATAAGAAAATTCAACATTGTTGCCAACTTTCTAAGATATCTGAAAATAACTAAAAATCGTCCAAATTTTCAATCGGCTATATCTTTTGTAATATTCAAAATACGAATAAGTTATAAGAGAGACTTTTGATAGCTATTTTTACGCAAAATGGGAAAATGCGAATAAAAAATTTTTCGAGCAACAACCCAAACATACATTTTTTTAAATGGCAACTATAGGTGGTTATAGACTCATTCGAAGGCTTATTTTTTTCTGATTTAAAAAATGTATAGCTTTGTATGTGTAGTATTAGTTAACTCACAATTTTCAAAAAATTGTAATTATAGTATTTACTAAACAAATGCAATGTTTGCGGTGGTGTGCTGTGACAATTAAAAACAAAACTCTTCATTGATTGACTGTCAAATAGTAGATATTCAATTATTTGTTGTAACAAGTTGTCTTTTTTACTTAAATCGTGAATATTAATTTATTAATGGATTATTCTTCTGAAAAAAGAAATGATATGATTTTTTGTTATTACATGTCTAACAGAGATGCCAATGCTGCTTCGGAATTATATTTGTCAAATTTGAAAAATTAAAATTAATTTTTCAAATTTGACAAAATTGTTTACTACATCTTTAACAATTTTTAACAAACATTACTACTGACGAAGATAACTGTAAGTGTTATCGAAACGTTTAGATTGTATAATTTAAAGTACACCATTAAAAAATCCCAAAAAAGATAAGTATTTTATTACATGTATGTTTGGGTTGTTGCTCGAAAAATAATTACTAAAAAAATTCTTTATTCGCATTTTCCCATTTTACGTAAAAATAGCTATCTAAAGTTTCTCTTATATCTTTTTCGTATTTTGAATATTAAAAAAGATATAGCCGATTGAAAATTTGGACGATTTTTAGTTATTTTCAGATATCTTAGAAAGTTGGCAACAATGTTGAATTTTCTTATCGGTATTTGAATTATCATTTAATTCTGCCCAACTTTGCTAATTTAACCGACTCTGTATCTGTTATAATAACAAACATAGCCATAGAACGTGGGTAGATTCTAGACACCGTATATATATATATATATATATATATATATATATATATATATATATATATATATATGTTTGAGCTTATCATGCCTTTATACGAATCTCGCTGGTTTAAGAGATACAGGATGTTGAATGTTTAAATTTTATTATGAAATTTCTCAATAATTGAGATAGTTTTGATAGCATGAATCTGAAAACTGTTAGTGTTGGTTTTTTTGGTGTAAGAATTACCAATTTGAAGCTTATTTTGACGTTGCCCTTAGACGG
The DNA here is from genome assembly GCA_036346205.1 of Vesta saturnalis. Classification (NCBI taxonomy): domain Eukaryota; kingdom Metazoa; phylum Arthropoda; class Insecta; order Coleoptera; family Lampyridae; genus Vesta; species Vesta saturnalis. Next base: position 195,215 of record JARFJB010000129.1, on the reverse strand, counting down.
CGCTAGTTTCTCGGTATTATTTAGGTAAATCAAAACATATTTTTTTTAGCTGTTAAGCTATGCTCAAAAAAGCTAAAAATCAAAAAGAACGTTCAATTCTACATAAAAACGGTACTCCTGTTTAGGTCGCCTAACTTTATCGATTTCTGAGTTATTTGCATTTAAAGGTTTCAATGTCCATTACAATTAGCCTGAGCAAAAACACAAATCATATCACGCATCTCTTTGTTGGAAAAATTATTATGTCGTGGGATTTTTTTATCACTAGCTAATAATTTTACACAAATAACAAATCACGCATGCAAAATGCGCTAATATTTATTGACATGGAAATTTGACATAAGCCTACTTAAAAAAGAAGTAGCAATATCAGCGCCTGAAAGAAAATCAACAAAATACAGTGAAAGATTTAAATGCAAATAACTCAGAAACCGATAAAGTTAGGCGACTAAACAAGAGTACCTTTTTTATGTAAAATTGAACGTTTTTTTAGATTTTTGAGGCATAGCTCAACAGATAAAAAAATACGTTTTGATTTACCTAAATAATACCGTGAAACTAACCAAAAAACCAGCGACATTCGTATAAAGGCATGATGAGCTCCAATCTCCAGCTTAGTGTTAACCCATTTTTTCTGACTCACTCTAGTATTTCTTATATTTTAATAAAAATTGTTTTTTTTAATAGAGGGCGCCAAAGGTTAAACTTTCGAAAAAATTCTAACTGATTTTCCCGAAAAATGAAAAGTTTATTCTAAATAATTTTATCTTAAATTCTCTTTAACAAGGATCTAGTTACCCACAAATCAAACCCCTCAGATGTTCCGCATCTGCATTAGTTTAATCTCTAGATCAATTATTCTGATTTTTTTCACGTTTTTGAGAGAAGCCATGTGAGAAGTACCTTTACCAAGCATTTTACCAAACCCTCCAATTTACAAAGCTGCTTTTAAAAACGAAAATTTTTGTTTGCACTTTTTCCCCTTAAAACCTCAGAACTTTTTTAGTTTGAGCTTTGAACGATGCTATTGAAATCCAAATAGGAATAACTTTTATGTGGCGGAAGAAAACTGTTCCTTCTGATTATTGAATAATTAATTAATTACGTGCCTTGTACACAAGGAGAGATCGAGGTTTGTTAGAGAACGCTTCTATTCTTAGGTTATTTCCTACTTCTACACATAACTAATTTATTAACAGCTGCCTTGGATGAAAAAATAACAGAGCTAGTGGAGTTTTGGTAATACGATCTGCTTAGCATTCGAGAGGTAATGCGTTCGATTCCCGTTGCCGTTTACCCTGTATGAGGTTTTTGCAGGGTGTTTTCCTCATACACATATATAGCGGCATGGTGACTTTGTATACGCACACCATGTGCGGGTATTTAGGCGTATGCTGAGGTAGTATATTCCCCCTCACAACCCTAACTCCATTCCTATCTTGGCCTCACCTATCCCACAATGCATACATACTTCATGTATGTATATTGGGAATCCATGATTGTGACTGAAGGAGCTTGGAAAGCTCAAGCACCACCCCTTTCCCTTGGGGAGAGAATGAAACATGTGGCTTTTTCTAGATAAAAATTGTATTAATCTTTTTCACAAATGAATGTGACATATTTTTAGTTTTTTGTTTGGATTCGTTGGTAGATAATAATATTGAGAAATAAATAAGAATATTATTTATTTAAATAGTTTTTCTTATATTTTACTAACATAATAAAAATGACTAAGAATTGAGTATTTTTACAATATATTTTGTACTGTACATAAGTATTTATTTGGTATTGGAATTTAAATAAGTGTAGGAATGTAATGTTTTGTTGTGAAAATGCAAATGTTTGTCTGTAGTAAACGTTTTTGTTCTTTTATTAATAGTTATAGAATCGTATTCATAATGATTACTTTTTCACAGTGCGCATTGTTTGTAATTAAGAAAAGTTTTGTTGTATGTAAATAAAAATAATTATGACACAATTATTGTAGGCCTTAAATCATGAGTATTTCTTTACAAACCCTTTGGAATGTGCAATAGAGGAAATGCCAAAGCCAGAAAATATAAATCAATACACAATACCACCATTCGAAGAGTGCATCTAGCTGATATTTGTGGCAAGAATACGTTTAATACTTTATTTAATTATAAAATAATTAACGAAGATTTTATACTGCACAATTAATAAAAGTATAAATTAATTTATCCCTTTTTTTGCTTTCTTTCTTTAAAAATTGAAATAAATGAATTTTTGTAACCATAGGAATAAATGGCAAGAAATGGAAAATTTCTCATTAGCCAAAATGATAAATATTGCATATAATTTGCTAACATTCTTATTACATAGAATTGTAAGCAATATATGTATGCCTGAAGACCATATAAAATTATGTATTGTGTCCAACTCAAAGATACATGTGGCATCGTAATATTATTGTTGCTTATAAAGATCAAAATATTATGTAAGTAAACCCTAAATGCATTTGTTTCTAAAAATGGCTGCATGGCCCACATTCCATTAACCAACGCTTCAAATAACATTGTATAATCTGAATTCCAAGTTTTTACGTTATTTATGAATATATTGTTAACCAAATTTTCACAAATTTCCTTGGTTTCTTCTAAGGTTTCTTTACAAATATTATATCTAAAAACTTTCTTTAAAACATGAGTCATTAATCAATGGCATCATACTTATCATCCATCCCCATAATGTATCCAATTACTCTCCATAAATGAATAAAACTTTCCAATTCTTCTTTACTTGCATTATGAATTCCTATCATTTCCGGATTTACAATAGCATACCCCATAAAACCAAATTGTGTTATTCCCATGTCTTTTGTAACAAACGTTGTCCCTTGGCAGTGTCTTTTCTGCTTGCAGAGCAGTGCATCGCTTTAACCAATTGATGGACTCCCAGAATCTGAAAATTAATATGTTATTACTCATATTTTATGATTTCAAGATACTTTGATCCTGGTCTAAAGTCACTATCATACCATACGCACATATGGAAAACTGTTGCTAAATAGCGCTTGTAAGCTGTTAATGGGCTGCCGGACATGTTTGTAAATACTAGAATTTTCAGAATTGTTGGTGTCGATATAACAGTGAGCAGTCCCAAAAATTTAGCGATGTACATTGCAAATACATGTTTGTGGTAAAATTGTTGACCTCTGAAATTAAACAAAAAAATTAGAATGCCATTTACGTCAATATGTCTAAGCAAAGCAATGCTACATAATATAAATGGTTATTAGATACACTTACAAACATTCCAGTTTTAGAATTGTTAAGATCGTCGAGCCGGGAAACGAACCGAAAACCGGATGAATTAATACTCAACTGCTGCGCCAAACCGGCAACATACGGCTAATGTTGAGTATTGTAAGTATTATGTATACAGTGACATCTTTATTAAGTTAAATAAATGAAAAGTGTTTTTGTAAACTTTTAAATGGGCATAAATCTTTTTTGATATTAAAGTCACGCTTTCATTATTTGTGCTAACAAGACTTCATGAATTTGGTGTGACGAGGTTCTTCAGAAAATATGTATTCACCTTCCACTGCCACCCTAATATCACAGATTAGTGTGTATACATCTGTGCTAATATGTTCAAAATACTTCATAGTTTGGAAAATAATTAAATAAAAACTAAAACAATTTTAAAAATCATTCTTAATTTTATTAAATTAATAAACTTATTCGTTCATAACAAAACTTATAATAATGTAAAACAATTTTGATTGCAAATGCATATTGAAGATTTAATTTACATCAAATAATCCTACACTCAGGATATACAAACACCACGTATCACGGTTAGTGGGAAAATTCCTCACCTAAATAAAAAACAAGTAGATCCTGTCCTATAGATACTAACGTTTTTCTATTTTCAGAATGTCTTCAAACCACCAGAGATTAATTTACTCAAGTTTTTTTTGCTTTAGCAAATTTGACTTTTGAGTTTTCAGAGTCATTTATAGATAGAGGTAAATGATTACTTTTACTTTGTTTAAACCCAATGAGAGGCTTTATTTCTAGTAGTCACGTGTCTACAGGAAGGTGAGATGCACACGCACGCACACGAACCCACGCTCACATGCACACGCATATATATATATATATATATATATATATATATATATATATATATATATGTATATGTATTATATATATATATATATATATACATATACAGTATGTCCCGGATCGACTTTAAATCATTCTTGATGATTTGCCCTGCTTGTTTTCAAACCCCGAAACACAAATTACTTTCTATTTTACTCGTACGGTTCTCGAGATAATATCATTTTTCTTGAAAAATTGGACTTAGAATGTTTTTCCTAATTTTTAGAAGTAGCTTTAGTAGGCGGATTTCATTGAAAAACACCACTGACAGAAATTGTCAAATGTGATAATTCTGTTGAACTGCAAATTAATTCATGCTAATTTGAATTGTATGCTATAATGTTGACTTTACAACAAAGAATTTACCTAATTCAATGTTACGGAACTGGGGAAGAGTGCTACCGAGTTGTTATCAGAAAATTCAACCAAAAATACCTGGAGGTTGCCATTTCGAATGCCGGAGCAAAAAATTTGGTAACTAAATTCCTTCAAACAGGCTCGGTTTTAAACCTAAAGAAGCCAAAGAAGTTGTTCGATGAAGAAGATGCTACTGTTCTCGCCGTTCATTCCGCAACAGAAGTCCCAAGGTTGTCTTTAAGAAGGAGGGCACTACGAATTGGGATAGGTAAATCTCATTTACAAAGAATCTTCAAGGAGAACAAAATTTTACCATTTAAGCTGCAATTTAGGCAAACTTTAGAGAACGGTGATGAAGCCAAACGTCTGGATTTTTGTTTGTAAATGGGCAATAGAGTTTTGGAAGATTCAAATTTTCATAAACGAATAATGTTCTCCGATGAATCGACCTTTTCAACTAACGGAGTCGTTTCCTCCCAACATTGCCGTTACTGGAGTAGGACGAATCCAAACTTCCGAATTGCTAGTCGCAGACAATGTTTGAAAAAAGTTAATGTGTGGTGTGCGGTTTCGTACCATGGAATTATTGGCCCATATTTTTTTGATCAAAATTTAAACCGTTATTCATATTTGGAAATGTTGCAAAAATTTTTAACTGATAAACTGGATGAATTGCCATTGAACTTCCAAATTGAAATGTTCTTCCAGCACGATAGGTGCCCTGCTCATTATGCCGGTACTGTTCGCCAGTGGCTCAATACAGGGTTCCATGATAACTGGATAGGAAGAGATGGTCCCATTTTATGGCCGCCGAGAAGTCCTGATCTCAGAATAATGGACAGCAAGAATGAAATTTTCTGAGAAATCAAAAATAAGAGAATTTTCCTTCTTTTAAAGTCGATCCGGGTACATACTGTGTATATATATATATATATATATATATATATATATATATATATATATATATATATATATATATATATATATATATATAGTTGTAATGGTGGTGTCATTCGTTGTATTAAATAAAAATATTGTTTGAAAAAATTGTTTGTGCCAAATTGGGGTTAGCGATCTAATCTGCCCTTTACCGATTTACCTCTTACTACCTGAGATAAGGTGGTCATCTTATAGCGTGCTTCATTATGGATATTTAATGTTAAAGTAGGTTACATTTTATCTTTTAGTTCATTTATTTATGAGTACGCTATAAGTAGTATTTTTGTAACACATATTTTGGTGACGTTCGATCCTATAATTTAAGCGTTTTACTTATTGTTTACCGAAAGTTGAATTACGCATTTCTTTAGATGTTATTTTTATAACTTCGTTACCTCTGCACAGGTCATCATGAAATTTAGTGAGGTGTAGACGTGTTTGGCTTAAGCATGTCAAGCTTGAATATAATTGCTTTTAAAGTTTTTGCAGACCAAAAAAAATTACATTTACGCCTACTCCTTACCACTTCTCCCTCTGAAGTCTAATCATTTCAGTCAAACACGCTTATATAAAATTTGGAGGCAATCGCTTTTCAAGTCAGTGTGGTATTACGCCTGAAAAATTAATCGCGCATACTCACGTACGCGCACGCACGCGCCCGCCATACTCACTACAAAGTGTAACTAATAAAACTTTAAAAAAAAATCGAGAAACAGACTATCAGTATTTCAAGATTTCTCTCTATCTCTCAGCCATTCAATTCAAAACTAACTTTTTTTTTTTTATATCACTATCATTCGTCTACTAATACATTTTTTGTAACGTATATAATGTCTTACAAAATTAATTAATCAACAATGGGCGCTAACAGTAGTTATTAACTTATACCAAAATAATTTACAAAAACTGCGCGTTTTAAGACAGAATACACATGGCAGTGGCGAAGTCAAATTGAATACACACCCTTGTGAGACCTAAATATTTGGCATAAAATCACAAAGTGTATAAACCATTCGCAAAGTTTGTTTTGTAATTCTGCTTTAAATTGTCTAAAATACCGTGTAATATCTATAGGAAATGGGTTTGTTGACCGACAGATCTTGTGCTGAAACCTACATTATTTAACTTGCAGATTACATTTAGAAGGTTTCTTTATATTAGAAAAGGGTAATCGATACCACTTCTGCAAATTAAGCAAAAGAAGCTTGGTTTTAAATCAGAAAAAACATGAGATTATAAATTCTAATAACATTTAAAACATTTTTCTATGGTGGGTTACCGTGTTACAGACGCTGCAATGGTTACTAGTAACAATAATTTAAATTTAATTAAGAGGTGATCGCCGCTAACCTGATTTGTAGTGGTCTGCAAAAATATTCATTATCAACACTCCGTTTTACTATTTCCTTACGTATTCGCCAAGCACTGAGTGGGACAATTTTATATATATATATATATATATATATATATATATATATATATATATATATATATGCAGTGTCACAAACTCTTTCACAAAAAACTGTAGATTCTAGAGCTGATTTTATGTCGATTTAACGTAAATTACTTTAATAAAATACTTCTAAGAGCTGGAGCTCTTGGAAGATGCGTCCTAACATCGGTTGAATTCAAATATCTTCAAAATGGTTTCCCTTTAAATGATAGCGTTCTGTACATTTATTTAGTGGAATATGTCCAATCGTTTGGCGTGAATATGATTTTTTAGTTGTACTCATAAGCGGCTCTGTTGGGTGAGGCATTGGACATTGTTATTCATAAGTTTTTTCTTTTTCAAAATTTCGTAATTTTAATATAAAATTTAAAAAATTTCGATTTCGAAAATTTCGAAGTCTGAAGTCGCTACGACGCATCGTTTTCGCAATAAATCGTTTTGAACTTTTCATATGTTAATCATACTTTTATTAGGAAAAGTTCAAATCGATTGATTTCGGAAACGGTGCGTCGTAGCGACTTCAGACAAATTATGAACAAAATCGAAATTTTTTAAATTTTATGGCACAATTGCGAAATATTGAAAAAAAAACTTATGAATAACAATGTATATAAACACGCTTATATTATCAATCTAAAATATTCATATTCACAAAATCGATTGGCTAATATTCCATTGAAAAAATTATACAGATACGCTATCATATTAATAATAACTATATATATATATATATATTATATATATTATATACATTTCAAGAGCTAGTTAAAATTAGCTCATTTCTACAACGTGACGTTATTCGTTGACAATTCTGAGACGATAAATTATTTACAAAATTCTGATCTGGTTTCGTTTACATAGCCATTGAAAGAAAAATTATGGCAACCTGAATTAATTAAACAATCAACATGGAATTTATCAATAAAATGTTTAGTCATATGGTCATAATACCATATGAATATCATCAAAAACATTAAACAATTTAGCTATTTGTTCAAAGAATTGTTCATTGATATCGGGCGGGATGGTAGAGATAACTGTTACAACATTTCTTACTGGTTACGTTTCTGGAATAGGGTCACAGCTGAAAATATCAACTGCGAAACTTAAGGAGAACTGTCATATTGAATTTAAACATATCACATGAAATTTACCAAGAACAACTGTATGTGCCAAATCAAGTTACCTATAAATTTTCAATTAAAAACTTTAAAACTTATATCCTGTTCAAATCTAATTGCATTTAATATTCGCGACATGATTGAGTATAGATAACTTTGTAAAAATATAATCTTTTCTTCTACTTTTGACAAAACTAGCGACTAATATCAAACTTTGCTGAAACCTCTATGAAGAAACGGAAGCAGATCCCACATTTGTAAATAGATTTTCGTCTCAGAATTGTCCAAAGTAACGCCACTGGGTATGATTGCCAATTATCACATGTATTATAAAGGTTCATACATTAAAAAGCGAACAGAAATGTACATCTCTTGTTTTAAATTACAATTTTTAATAATGCTCTTAGTGCACCATCGCCACCCTGAAAGGGATGTTTAACCCTGTTGTACATCAAATATTTTATCTTTTAATTTTTTGTGTTAAAATGACCACTAAGCGTGAATTTCAAAATTCATGACCTCCGTTCTGAAGAACTTACATAATTTAAGGAAACGTTCTAATCACCATCACCGTATTGAAAAATTGTTTTAGTTCGGTTGCATGTAAGCTTAAAGTAATGCATACGGTCTTTGGTGTATTCTGCTATATTTTATTTCGTTGTATGGTCATAGGGCTTTTCTTTGATATGCATACTTTAGTTACTGTTTTAAAAAAAGAAAATATTAAACGTTTTAAAATTTTTAAATTAAAAAGTACTTCCCCCTTAATTCAAGATTTATGTGACATATGGACCCAGCTTAAATATGTCACATAAATCTTGAATTAAGGGGGAAGTACTTTTTTATTTTAAAATTTTAAAACGTTTAATATTTTCGTCGACCAAGTAAATCCTGTCAATATAGTGAACTTTATGAAAAGACTTTCATTAGAATTACAAAAACAAATTCAAATTCAGGTTAGTGTCATATCTGCTGAATGGTACACAGGTTCAATCTAAGTCTTTGGTACAAGATACAAAGGTGGTTTTTTGAATTTAAATATTGGGTTACCCATTTTCGACACTTTTACTGGTTATCTTGGTAATTATCGACCCAAAAATCGAATCTACCGAGTCAAGTCAAAAAGTTATCGTATCCAACTTTCTCATTTTAAATGGAACACCCTGTATATTTTTAGCCAAAAAGGTTGCATTTTTAATTGTCTTTTCATACATACAATATTTAATATAGTTTATTATTTTTATAAGTGAACAGTTTTAATTCGTATATTAAATCAATCGTAGGCTATGCATTATGGTGTAAGAAAATGAAATAAAATGTGGTACATTTATCGACGAAGGTACTTAAATAGCCCTCCATTGCAATCAATACATTTTTGGCAACGATCTATAATCGATCTTAAAGCATTAATAATATGAACGAGTTTTATTTTTCTAAATGCTACATGGATTGCTTCAAGAAGCAATTCCTGTGTTTCATTTGATCGTTTATTCTGAGGTATCAGATCAGGTGAGCGCCACGGCCATCTAACAGATCTATAAGTTCCTAACTATCTATCTGGGTAGTTCATATTTAGATATTGATTGACTCGTACGGCGTTATGGCTGGCAGCACCATCTTGCTGAAAATATATATTAGTTCGTTCTTCCAAAGGTTCGTCATCAAGCAAATTTAAAAGGTTAGTTTCGAGAATATTTAGGTATGTTTCAGTATTCCGGTTTTCTTCACAAATTGTATAGACAAACCTGTGTCCTTTTAAAAAAAAGGTGATGTTATAACCAAATCTACCCTGTCGGCGAAATGGTCTCAATAAATACGGGTTGGTGTTGGCCCAGTATCTTTCAGTATGGCGGCTCATAATTCCATCATTTGTAATTATTGCTTCATCAGACCATACAATTTGACACCCCAACTGCTTTTTCTATTGTTGGTATAGACGTGGAATTTCCGTGCTGAAAATGAATTTTAACATTATTATAAGTATGCAATTTTTAGCATAAAACAGTAAGCGAAACTTACTTGAAATTCACATTCCACGAACCCAAGAACGTTTATTATTTCTTTTTCTTTATTTTCCTTAGTATATTCAACAGGTCTCGGTTTACTAAAGCTTCTATAATTCTTCAGATTGTTTTCTAGTCTTTTAAAAATTTCACTGAATAGTTGCTATCTTTCAGGGTAACGTCGAAAATATAAGTTTAGGGCATTTTCTTTATTTCTTTGACATTCGATATATGTACTAACATATCATATTTTTCATAGTTGTCGTAAACCATTTTATCTAACAGAAAACTCGAACCACGTTGCGGTCTGTCATTAAATAAAATTACTCATCCTGTTTTGTTTTCATGGCAATTAAATTTTATCCATAGCCTACTAAACTATTTATTAAGAAGGTATTCTTAAACATCATACGATTATGAAGAAAAATTCAGAAGGTGCTCTAAACTTGTAATTTGCATATTCCTCTGAGGGGTAGTAGTCTTCAGTGAACAATGTAAACTTTCATTTTGCTTTCTTACCTCATAATGCATGGACACTGATTTAATATAAAGATTCGGATTGTTCACTTATTTAAATAATAAACTATACTAAATGTTATATGTATGAAAAGACAATTAAAAATGCAACTTTTCTGGCTAAAAATATACAGGTTGTTCCATGTAAAATGATAAAGGTGGATGCGATAACTTTTTGACTTGACCCGGTATATGCTATTTTTAGACGGCATAATATTCTAATTAGCAAACTAAGAAACTTTCATAGGAAGTATTTTCTTCGATTGTTGATAATAAAACGTTAACGTACAGGGGTCAAATTTAAAATCGACAAGATTTCGCTTTACCCCCGTATCTTCTAAACCAGCAAATATTTCAAAACTCTACTTTTACCATTTTCAGTTTCTCCCAAATACATCTCATGACGCCTATATCAGTTTTTCAGTACTTACCAAGATAACCAGTAAAAGTGTCGAAAATGGTTAACCATGTACATATGTTTTTGATTAAATAAAAATTTAAAGCAGTAAATACTACCTGCATTTTAAATTTTAGAAAAACAAACTGTTTTAAGACATTCTTGAATGACAATATACGGTTATTGTGCTTATCTAACGTGTATGCACTTTAAATTATTGTGTGAATGGTCTGAAAATTATCAATTAAATGTAAACTTTACAGTCCATCTTCAAATTTCTTTCATCCATATAATTTAACCGGACATGTTCGTGGAGTAGAAAGAAAGATATTGTGAAGAAGATTGTTAGCCTTGACATTGACCAAAATTAGTGGGGAAGACATTAAAGCCTCGCGTATAATATTGTCGAAAACAAAAAGCTGTAACACGGAACTAAGCATACAATCTAAGAGAGGGCCCGCACGGTAAAACTCACCACAACTAAGCACACACTATAACGAAGTCCCAGTAAGTACCAGCACAACCGTAACGCATGGTACCGAGCTAGTTGCGTAGTGGTGACACAACCTGATTAGCATTCAGGAGGTAATGGGTTTGATGCACGTTACCGTCTACCTTGTATGAGGTTTTTTCAGGGGGTTTTCCTCATACACATGTAGCGGCATTGTCACTGCGTATATGCAAACCGTGTGCGGCTACTTAGGCGAATGCTGGGGTAGTATTCTCCCCCTCAGAACTCTAACTCCGTTCCTTCTGATTCTATCCTGACCACACCCATCCTTAATCTCACCATGCATATATACGTGATGTATGTATGTACGCTGGGAATACACGATTGTGGCTGAAGGACCTCGGAAAGCTCGAGCCACCCGTCTTCCCCCTTGAGTAGGGAATGAAATACGCGGCCTTTTCCATTTTAACGCAGGGCATCCTTCGATCATACGGTTTTACCGAATTCTTACAGCCTACCAGCATCTCTTGGGGATCACTAGCTCTAGTATTAGTATTATTAATCGTGAATATCTTAGGACAAAGCGCGACGCAAGCCTATAATTTAATTTAGTCTTGTTAATTGTTGATGAATAAATACCTGTGTTCGTTATTTGTAACGTATATGTGTTTTATTGGTGCAACGTGGCTCCTGATAGACCGCTTTGCCTCACATCTACCCGCAACACAGCTTAAATAGAATAAAATCGGAGAGTGTATACCGGCAAGTAAAACTTGAAGGACTTTTGGCACATGATCGTAGTAGAGACGACATTGTGGACCTAATTTATTTTGTAAGGGCTAATCCACGTTTACTGTGTATCATAACCAATGAGGAGTCAGTTGCGTTTCCTAAAAAATGAAAAATCTTGAGAAATTCATATTGATACTATAGGATCGGTAGGCATAATTACTGTAAGGAACCGCATTATTTTCATTCTGGAAATGGTCGGCAGTACACATCATACAGCCACGATTGGGTCATGGTTAATTTTAAATATGACGCCATAAGAAATAGCATTAGGTGTAGTATAGCATTAATCAACGCAATTACCGAAGCATGCAATAATGTAACCAGCTATAGTGTAATACTTTTTTTTAATTAGTGATACATCAGTGTCTATTGACTTTATTGTTTCTTTGTTGTGCCTATCTTTTTAAATTAACGCCTACATTGTTGACAGAAATGCGAAACACATATTTAAACAACTATTTGGCGAAGAAAACTGCAAAAATTGAAACCATTGTAGTTTTAACAGGCTGGAATTTGAATATGATTATGTTACAATCATAGTGAACAATGCTAATCTGCGTTCTAAGCAATATGTGGGAAATGACAGTCAACCAAATGAAGAACAAATATATATTCAGCACCATCAACTACATTTACGAAAACTTTTTTTACAAAAACAGCAGCTTGTACCAGTATTTTAACAATATAAAAACGCACTATCAAGTGTGCACTCAAATAAATTCTCTTCATCTAAAGATCCATTTTATAGTGTAGAGTTATTGGAAATCTTTTTAAAACATTACTTTCCATATTACCATTTTGGGCGAATATACAGACAGGAACAATATCTTTCACCGCTATAGCGGGAAACTGATTTATTAAAAAACAATGCCTTAAATAACAAAATTAATCTCAGATGTTCCCATTGCGTCAGTCAGAAAATATTTCCTTGGTGTATAGAGAGAAGACGAATTCAATATCGAGAAGCGTAAATGTGTAACGAAAAGAAAACAAAAAGAAATCACCTTCAAATTCATTAAAGAACAGCGGAGTAAAGAAAAAACGAACATTAACAGTTATTTAAGCAAAAGACAATGAATCAAATGCGTAAATTAGTAAAAGAACCAATTAATCCAAATCCAACATAGAATATTACAAAAAGGTGAATAAGCATGTCTATTTGGTTTATTGTGGAATTAGTTATGAGATATCACGATACAAAGACGAAAAACTCTTCTATGAGAGTTACATAACATTAGATGCACACAGTAATCGTTAGATAACTTTCTGATCGATTACTGTTTCTTTATACTAGCCGAAATATACAGTGCTGAAGTAACTATGGCCAATCTAGCAAATCGAATCATTTCCACAAACAAAAATGTAGATGTAAATATTGACACACATACTATATTTTTATTTCCAGTTTATCATTCTGTAAATAATATGAATAGTCACTGGATGTTAATATTAGTGACAAAAAATGTGTAATCTCCAATCATCCATCTAAGTGGAAGATTAGCATTGCTATACATTGTGAGTCAATAAAGAAATTTTTAAGCAAGAAATGTCAGTACTCGTAGCTGTAGAACGTATTTGAGAGAATTCATAATAACTGCATCTGCATTAATTCAGCTTGTTTTTATTGAAAACTTTTATGTACCATCTGCAAAAGATAGTACTGTATAGTGTATTGCATATTGAATTTTATATTGCATTGTATTTTTTATTGCATATAGTATTGTACATTAAAGTGTATATTATATTGTATATTGTATTGTATATTGTATTGTATATTGTATTGTATATTGTATTGTATATTGTATTGTATATTGTATTGTATATTGTATTGTATATTGTATTGTATATTATATATTATGTATATTATATTGTATATTGTATTTATATTATATTGTATATTTATTGTATATTGTATTTATATTGTATTGTATATTGTATTGTATATTGTATTGTATATTTATTGTATATTATTATATATTATATTGTATATTATATATTGTTATATTATATGTATATATGTATTATATGTATTGTATATTGTATTTATATTGTATATATATATTGTATATGTATATTGTATTGTATATTGTATTATATATGTATATGTATATGATATATATATATTGTATTGTATATTGTATTGTATATTGTATTGTATATTGTATTGTATATTGTATTATTTATTTATATGTATTGTATATTATATTTGTATTGTATATTGATTTATTATTGATTGTATATGTATATGTATATTGTATATATTATGTATATTGTATTTATATTGATATTATATATTGTATATGTATATTGTATTATATTATGTATATTGTATTGATATTGATATTGTATTATATTGTATTGTATATTGTATTGTATATTGTATTGTATATTTATTATATTTATTGTATATTATATTTATATTGATTATATATTATTGTATATTTATTGTATATTGTATATTATATTATATTATATATTTATATTTATTTATATTTATATATTATTATATTGTATTTATTTATTTATATTGTATATTTATTTATATTATTATATTTATTTTATTATATATTATATTATATATTATTTATATTTTATTTATATTTATTATATTTATTTATATTTATTTATATATTATATTTATTTATATATTATATTATTTATATTTATTATATTGTATTGTATATTATTTATATTGATTATATTGTATATTTATTATATATTTATATTGTATTTATATTGTATTGATATATTTATTATATTATTATATTTTTATTTTATTGTATATTTATTGTATATTTATTATATTTATATTTATATATATTTATTTATATATTTATTGTATATTTATTTATATTTATTTATATTATTGTATATTATTTATATTATTGTATATTATATATTTATTTATATTGATTATATTGTATTATATTATTGTATATTGTATTGTATATTATTGTATATTATTTATATTATATATTTTTATATTGTATTATATTGTATTTGTATATTGTATTATTTATATTTATTGTATATTATTATATTGTATTTATATATTGATTGTATATTTATTTATATATTGTATTTTTATTTATATTTATTTATTTGTATAATATATTTATTTATGTATTTATGTATATTTATTTATATATTTTTATTATATTGTATTTATTATATTTGTATATTGTATTTTATATTGTATTTGTATATTTATTTATATTGTATTGTATTTTATATTATTATTGATTATATTATTATTATTGTATATTGTATTTATATTTATATTTATATTGTATATTTATTATATTGTATATTTTATATTATTATATTGTATTATATTATTTATATTATTTATATTATTGTTATTATTATTTATTTATATTGATTTATATTTGTATTATATTGTATTGTATATTTTATTGTATATATTGTTATTGTATATTGTATTGTATATTGTATTGTATATTATATTGTATATTGTAATTGTATATGATTGTATATTGTATTGTATATTTATATTATTATATTATTGTATATATGTATTGTATATTGTATTGTATATTGTATTATATATTATATTGTATATTGTATTTATATTATTGTATATATATATTATATTATTATATTTATATTATTGTATATTTATATTATATTTATTTATATTATATTATATATATTATTGATATATATGTATATTATATTGTATTGTATATTGTATTTATGTATATATTATTGTAATATTGTATTGTATATTGTATATGTATATTATTGTATTGTATATATTATTTATATTTATTGTATATTATGTATATTGTATATTTATTTATATTGTATTGTATATTGTATTGTATATTATTGTATATTGTATTGTATATTGTATTTATATATGTATATTATATATTATTATATATATTTATATTATATTTATATTATATGTATATTTATATATTATTTATATTTATTGTATATTGTATTATATATTGTTATTTATATTTATTATATTTATTATATATTATATTTATATTGTATTGATATATTATATTGTTATATTTATTGTATATTGTATTTTTATATTTTATATTTATTGTATATTATTATATTTTTTATATTTTTATATTTTATTATATATTTATGTATATTTATTTATATTTATTTATTATTATATTTATATTATATTATTATATTATTATATTTATTTATTTATTTATATTATATATTTATTATATTATTGTATATATTATATTTATTTATATTTATTATATTTATTATTTATTTATTTATTTATATATTATTATTTATTTATATTTATATTATTATATTATTTTATTTATTTATATATTTATATATTTATATTTATATTATTTATTTATTTATATTTATTTATATTATTTTATTTTTATATTTTATATTTTTTATATTTTTATATTTTATGTATTGTATATTATTGTATATTGTATTTATATTATTTATATTGTTTATATTGTATTGTATATTGTATTGTATATTGTTTGTATATTTATTTATATTATATTGTATATTTATGTATATTGTATTTATATTTATTGTATATTTATATGTATATTTATTGTATATTGTATGTATATTTATTGTATATTGTATTGTATATTGTATTATATATTATATTATATTGTATTTATATTGTATTGTATATTATATTATATTGTATTTATATTTATTGTATATTATATTATATTGTATTTATATTATTGTATATTGTATATTGTATATTATATTGTATATTGTATTGTATTATTATTATTTATATATATTGTATTGTATATTGTATTGTATATTGTATTGTATATTGATTATTGTATATTGTATTGTATATTTATTGTATATTGTATTGTATATTTATTGTATATGTATTGTATATTGTATTGTATATGTATATTGTATTGTATATTGTATTGTATATTGTATTGTATATTAGTATTGTATATTGTATTGTATATTGTATTGTATATTGTATTATATTGTATTGTATATTGTATTTATATTATTGTATATTATATTGTATTATATATTATATGTATATTGTATTGTATATTGTATTGATATATTATATTGTATATTGTATTGTATATGTATTATATTGTATTTATATGTATTTATATTATATGTATATTGTATTATATATATATGTATTGTATATATGTATTATATATATTATATAGTATATTATATATATATATTATTGTATATTATTGTATATTGTATTGTATATTATTGATATATGTATATTATTATTTATATTTATTGTATATTGTATTGTATATTGTATTGTATATATGTATATTGTATTATTTATTTATATTTATATGTATATTGTATTGTATTATTTATATTATATTGTATATTTATTATATATTGTATTATGTATATTTATTGTATATTGATATATTGTATATTGTATTGTATATTATATGTATTGTATATTGTATTGTATATTGTATTGTATATTGTATTGTATATTGTATTGTATATTGTATTGTATATTATATTGTATATTGTATTGTATATTATTGATATTGTATATATTGTATATTATATATTGTATATTGTATTGTATATTGTATATTATATATATGTATTTATATTGTATTGTATATTGTATTGTATATTATTGTATATTGTATTGTATATTTATTTATATTGTATATTTATTTATTGTATATTGTATTTGTATATTGTATTGTATATTGTATTGTATATTGTATTGTATATTGTATTTATATTATTGTATATTATATTTGTATATGTATATTTATTGTATATTGTATTGTATATTGTATTGTATATATATTGTATTTATATTGTATTGTATATTGTATTGTATATTGTATTGTATTATATTGTATTGTATATTATATTGTATATTGTATTGTATATTGTATTGTATATATGTATTGTTATATATTATTGTATATTGTATTATATTGTATTATATTTATATTGTATATTGTATTTATATTGTATTATATATGTATATTATTTATTGTATATTGTATATATTATATTGTATATTGTATTGTATATTGTATTGTATATTGTATTGTATATTGTATTGTATATTATGTATATTGTATTATATATATGTATTGTATATTGTTATGTATATTGTATATATTGTATTGTATATTGTATTGTATTATATATTGTATTGTATATTGTATTGTATATTTATTGTATATTGTATTGTATATTGTATTATGTATTGATATTATATATGTATATGTATATATGTATTGTATATTGTATTGTATATTGTATTGATATTTATTGTATATTGTTTATTTATTATATTTATTATTATATTATTTATATTTATTATTTATGTATTGTATATTGATTGATAGGTATTTTTATTTTTGTTTATGATTAACTATATTTATACAATTCTTATTGTATAATTCTAAGCATTGTAACTTGATATTAAATTTTTGTAATAAACTGGTTTCTTTTAGGAATTGATAGATTCTGGATATTCTGTTGTATTGTTTAAACATTGATTTTTATAATTTATTTTAATTCTTTGTCTATTGAACTTCTACATTTCAATAATATATATGAATATTGTTACATTTTGTGCAGAAGGAATTGTTCTCTAAAAGCAAATATGAGGAAGTGAGTTCGTGTGTCAATGCGTAACCTTGAAATTGCAATTCTCTTCGTGAGATATTTCTGAATTTCCATATTTTAGTTTGTTTTAATCTTTGAATAGGGATTGTGGTTATCAATTTACGAAGGCGTAATTTACAACTTTCCTTTTATTGAGAATTTAACATCTTCAGGGCGAACTTGATAGATGTCGATATCTTCACTATTTGCTGCTTTGCGTGCTGCGTCGTTTGCAAGCTCGTTACCCGATATTCCGCAGTGCGAAGGACACCATGCGAAACATACCTTTTACCAGAATATTTTAACCATTCGATGCTAGCCAGAATTTTTTTACTATGGTGTCTCTTGTGAAGGTATTTTTAGAGCTCGTATTGAGCTTAAAGATGTACAGATTAAAATTTACGTTCTGTACTTATATCACAATAATATAGCGCTTGTAATATAGCGTACAACTCCGCTGTATACACACTTGCGTCATTAAGAATAGACCAACAGTGAGCTTTATTATTCACATAAATTGAACCCAATTTTGTTTGATCCGTCTGTGTATATTATTTGTAATTCGTGTTTAAGAATAACTTTAAGAAAATTTTTAATATTTGTAAATAATCTTAGATTATACGAACACAGTTGTCTATGAATATTTGGCTAATTACCCATGTGGTATTCATTCTTATATGGTAGATTGATATTAATATTATTCTTATCTCGGTGGATCTTACATGGGATGGGAACTTTTATTGAAAATGGTATGTCATAATTAAAGAAATTGTATTGATTTGGCTGGATTCGTTCTAAGGGTAATTAAGAAATTCACAAGGATATGTTAAAGGATTATGTTATTCTAAAACATGTCGTCTAATCTCGATGTAAATATTGCACATTATGACTAAGGACTGGTATATCCTAAGAAGGAATCCTTCTTAGCTCCCATGATATGTGAGATAGGTACCTGAGAGTGTTAGTGATTACTTTCATTCTTGTGATTACATGTTCAACATGATTCTTCCAATAAAGTTTTCTGTCGAAGAGAACTTAAAAACGTATGCAGTCTTTAACTTCTAGCGTATGATTCCAATTCTAAACCTAGGGTGTTCGTGATGGATCTTAAACGGCAGAAATGAGCTACCGTGATTTCGTAGCAGATAAAGTAAAACCTATTGTTAGTGTTCTCACTTAACTGATCGATTTCGTTTGCAATGGATTGTAATAATCCTCCGTTATAGGTGACTTATATAACTAATAACAATTTATTTTGGTGATTATTTAATGTTGATATATTATATTAAATTGATTAATACTTACGTTATTTGTATAAGTAATTTTGTTAATTGTTAAAATGTATAAAAATTTTTAATTTGATTAAATAAACATTGTATATTATATATATTATATGTATTATATATTGTATATATATATAATATATTAATATTAATATGTTAACTGTTGATGTAACCAGAACATTCTACGACGAAAGCTAACATTAGATTTTGTTAAATGTGTTTATTTGTGGCAATAATTCATTGTTACTATTTTAGAGTGTTCTGGTATTGTCATCTTTGAGGCATTTAACAATATTTATTTTAATATAGTTATTCTTTATACATTTTATATTGTTTATATTGTCTCAATACTGTATATTAATATATGTTATTATGTATTGAATTTATTAAATTTGACAAATATTGTTTACTACATCTTTACAATTTTAATATATATTATATGACGTATTGATATATGTAGTATTATATACGTTTTATATTGTATATTTAAGTATATTAAATTATAAATAGATAAGTATTTATATTATATGTTATATTGTAATAGTTTATATTGTATATATATAACTTATAGTATTATTTTTAAATATTAGTATAGATATTAGTATTATATATTGAGTATATAGTATATGTATATTGTATTATTATATTGTATATGTTAGTATATTAATTGTATTATACTTGTAATATTTTATTTATATGTATTATATATATGTATTGTATATTGTATTGTATATTGTATTGTATATTGTATTGTATATTGTATTGTATATTGTATTGTATATTGTATTGTATATTGTATTGTATATTGTATTGTATATTGTATTGTATATTGTATTGTATATTGTATTGTATATTGATATTTGTATATTGTATTTATATTGTATATTTATATTGTATTGTATATATTGTATATGTATATTGTATTGTATATTTATTTATATTATTGTATATTGTATTGTATATTGTATATTTATTATATTAATATGTATATTGTATTTATATATTATTATATTATTGTATTGTATTATATGTATTATATTATATATATTTATTTATATTGTATTGTATATTATTATTGTATATTAGTATTGTATTGTTATTGTATATTGTATTGTATATTGTATTGTATATTGTATTGTATATTGTATTGTATATTGTATTGTATATTGTATTATATATTGTATATTGTATTATATTATATTTATATTATATTATATTTATTAGTATATTATTTTATATTGTATTTATATTATTGTATATTGTATTGTATATTATATTATGATTATATTGTATTGTATATTATTGTATATTTATTGTATATTAGTTATTTAATTGATATTGATATTGTATTATTGTATTTTAATATTGTATTGTATATTAGTATATATTATTGTATATTGTATTGTATATTGTTATATGTATATTGTATTATATATTTATTATATTGTATTGTATATTATTATTATATTATTGTTTATATTATTATTTATATTATATTATATTATATATTGTATTATATATTATATATTGTATATTATATATGTATATTATATATGTATATTATTATTGTATATTATTGTTATATTTTGATATTTTGTATATTGTATATGTATATTGTATATTATTATATGTATTGTATATTGTATATTTATTGTATATTATTATTTTTATTTTATTTTTTGTATTAATATATTTATTAAATTCTTATTATATTAAATTTAAATTGTATATTATATTATATATTTATTGTAATAATGGTTTTATTTAAATTATATTCTATATTATTTGTATTGTTTAAACATTGATTATTGTATAATTTATTATTTAATTCTTTGTTATTAATTTAATTTCAATATATATATGTATATATTGTTAATTTTGTATTTATATAAGAAATATGAAATATTTATGTAATGTATTGTATATTGATATGTATATTAGTATGTAATATTTGTATATGTATATTTATTGTATTATTGTATATTATATTTATTTATATTTTATTGTTATATTTAATATTGTATATTAAGTATTATGTATATGTATTATTTTATATTATATTGTATTATATGTTATATTGTATATGTATATGTATTGATATATGTATTGATATTATTATATTGTATGTATATTGTATTTTATATTGTATTAGTATATTTATTGTATTATATGTATATTAGTATTATTATATTGATATTATATTATAATTGTATATGTAATATTGTATTGTATATTATATATTATATTTATATATTGTATATTATATTTATTGTATATTATGTATAATATTTAATTATTATATTGTATATATTATATTATATTGATATTATATGTATATGTATTATATTATTGTATATTATTATATTGTATTGTATATATTTATATATTATATTTATTGTATTATATTATTTATATATGTATTATATTGATTGTATATTGTATATGTATTGTATTATATTGATATTAAGTATGTTATTGTTATATTGTATTATATGATATTGTATATTATATTATTATATTATTGTATATGTATATATATATGTATATTGATTGTATATTGATTTATATGTATGTATATTATATGTATATTGTATTATATTATATTGTATATTTATTTAATTGTATATTTTATATTATATTATTTATATTGTTTATATTTATGTATATTATATTTTATATGTAATTTATGTATATATATTGTATAATTATAATTATTATTATATTATATATATATATTATATTATTATTGTATATATATTATTGTATATTATGTTATGTATTATGTATTAATATTGTAATTTATATATATTGTTATATATTGATATATATATATATTGTATATATATATATTATTATATTGTATATATGATTGTATATTTATATTTTGTAATATTGTATTTATATTATTATATATATATTTATGTATATTGTATTATATTATTATATATATATTATATTTATATTTATATATGTATTTATATTGATATATTATATTGTATATATTTATATTATTTATTTATATTGTATTGTATATTATTGTATATATTATATGTTGATATATATGTTATTATTGTATTTATATTATTTAATTTATTTATTGTATTTATATTGTATTGTATATTGTATTGTATATTATTGTATATTGTATTGTATATTGTATTGTATATTATTTATATTATATATATATATTATATTATATATTATATTGTATTTGTATATTATTGTATATTTATTTATATTATATATGATATTTATTGTATATTATATTTATTTATATTGATATATTTATTGTATATTATATATTATTTATTATATTTATATATTATATTTATATTGTATATTATTATTATATTTATATATTATATTATATTGTATATATTGATTGATATTATATTTATATTGTATGTATATTATTATATTATTTGTATATATTTATATTATTATATTATTGTATTATTGTATTATGTAATTATTATATTGTATATATGTATATATTATTGTATTTGTATTTATATTGTATTTATATTTATTGATATTGATTGTATATTGTATTGTATATTGTATATATATTGTATATGTATATTGTATTTATATTTATTGTATATTATATATGTATTTATATTGTATTATTGTATATATTGTATATTGTATTGTATATTGTATTGTATATTATTGTATATTTATTGTATATTGTATATTATATTATTATATTATTTATATTATTATTGTATATTGTATTTATATTTATTGTATATTATATTATATTGTATATGTATTTATATTATATTATATTATATATATGATATTGTATATTGTATATTTGTATATTGTATTATATTGATTTATATTGTATTTGTATTTGTATTGTATATTGTATTGATATTGTATTGTATATGTATATTATATTTGTATTATTATGTATTGTATATTATTGTATATTGTTATATTGTATTTATATTGTATATGTATATTAGTATTTATATTGTATTTATATTGTATTGTATATTGTATTATATATTGTATATTGTATTGTATATTGTATTTATATTTATTGATATTGTATTTATATTTATTTATATTTATTGTATATTGTATTGTATATTAATATTTGTATATTAGTATTGTATGTATTATATTGTATATTATATATTGTATTATATTGTATTGTATATTGTATTGTATATTTTATTGTATATTTGTATTGATATTGTATGTATATATTATTGTATTTGTATATTATATTGTATATTGTATTTATATATTTATATTTATTTATATTGTATTGTATATTTATTTATTATATATATTTTTTGTATATTTATTGATATTGTTGTATATTATTGTATTTATATTGTATTGTATATTAGTATTGTATATTAGTATATGTATATTGTATTGTATATTTATATATGTATATATGTATTGTATATTTATTATATATTATTTATATATTGTATATGTATATTTATTTATATTTATTTATATTGTATTATATGTATTATATATATAGTATATTATTATTTATTATAATTATTTATATTATGTATATTATTATATTGTATTTATATTGTATTGTATTATTATTGTATATTTATTGTATATTGTATTTATATTGTATTGTATATTGTATTGTATATATGTATATTGTATATTGTATTGTATATTTGTATTGTATATTGTATTTATATTGTATTTATATTGTATTTATATTTATTTATATTGTATTTATATTTATATTATATTATTATATTGTATATATATTGTATATGTATATTGTATTATTATTGTATTATTATTGTATATTGATATTGTATATTGTATTGTATATTGTATTGATATTGTATTTATATTGTATATATTGTATTGTATATTGTATTTATATTTATATTTTGTATATTGTATTGTATATTTATTGTATATATATTGTATATTTATTTATATTGTATTGTATATTGTATTATATATGTATTGTATATTATTGTATATTATTATATTGTATTTAATTATGTATTTATATTATTTATAATTGTATATTATTATATGTATATTATATTGTATTTATATTATATGTATTGTATATTGTATTGTATTTGTATTGTATTTGTATATTATATTTATTTATTGTATATTGTATTGTACGGTGCATTGTATGTCGTAGTGTATTTTGAATTGTATATTGTATTATTTGACGTATTGTATGTTTAATTACTTTGTGCGTTGTGTGGCTACGTGCATGTATGTGTGTGTGTGTGAGGGTGCGTATGTGTGTGTGTGGGTGTGTGTGTGGATGCGTGTGTGGATGCGTGTGGGAGCGTTAGTGTGTGTGAGGGTGCGTGTGTGTATGTGCGTACGAGTGTGCATGAATGAGTTTGTGTGTGTGTGGGTGCGTGCGTGTGCGTGTGGGTGCCTGAATGGGAGTGTGTGTGCGCGTGTGTGTGTGTGTGTGTGTGTGGACGTGTGTTAGTATACATGATAGCTCCTGATCAAAAACACCTGCGTACTTCAAGTTTTGTATTTAATCTTGTGTGTATTTCACGCGTAGCTGATTGGATTTTGGGAGAAATCCAGCGATGGAGAGTGGGGTTTGTTATGGGCGGTGTTTGGTGTTTATCAAATATTTCAAAAAGAGCTGTAAATTTCAAAGATATGAAAATACCTAGATATAGACCTTAAACATATCGATTAATTATGTTCTATGCAATTTTTTGAAGCAACGCGTAATTTATCGGCAAAGTTTCTTTAATATCTGAATAACGATTCATTTTATAAGGAAAAGTATAGACATATTGTTTAAAGAAAATTTTACATAACTTTTCATTGTAAGGTTTCGTAATATAACCCAAGGTAAGTCTAAGAATTAATTAAATATGAATGAAAATGGTTAAACTGTATTATTGGTATCTTATAGAAGCGGGCGGCTTTGTAATTTTTTTTAAGTTAACATGTATTTATGACTATTAATCTCTATCTGACATGAAGTTTTAAACGTCATTATGCCATAATTTAATGTTTTTGTTTTTACAATGTTGCCTGTTTTCGTAATGAACCTATAAAAAAAAGGTTGCATAGTTATCCTAAAAAAAATTATAGGGTAAAGGGAGGGGAGATGGACCACCATTTATAAAATTCAAAATAATTTCTTTATTAATCAAAGTACAAGTCTTGAACTTGGCACATGAACATGGTATCCTTTTTGGAACACTTACAAGATAAAGAATACTTATTAAAACAAAACAAAAATAAATTCTCAGACTTGTCAACGGTCTATCTATCCTATCTTGTAGAGGTGAGATGGACCATAGTAGGGAAGAGATGCGGAACTCGCTACTTTTCCTTTTTTGAAGAAGCTACGTCTTCACAGTTTTGGCAAAGGTCAATAAAACTTGTGCAGCTCTCATGCAACCAGCGTATGCACAAAAGACATTGTAACCATTCACCTTTCTTTTTTGTTAAACGGTAATCTTCACTGCAACCAACACACTAATTTTCTATATCGCTAATATGTTCATCCGCACTAGAATAATCATCTAATGTGAGCTCTCCAGTTTCCTCTTCAGAAGATGACGATTCCTTACTTATTTCTTACGTACTGTTGTCACTGCCAAATTAGGGACACCTTTTTTCTTGAATTGTGCTTATTTCTTTTATTTAATGAATTCTCCTGATATTTTCTTACGAACGCTTTTTACAGCTATGGATACGACGGGAAGAGGGGTTACTTCATACAGTACTTTTCTAGGGGTAATGTCTGCAGTTAGTGTTGTCTTGTTAGGAGTGATTTGTTGGTTTTGAATACCAGAGGTACTTGTTTGGGGAGATTCAGGTCTTGTCTGCACTATTTTATTCTGGATTGGATCTTCTACAGTGCAAACGCGATTTTGGACTAAAAATGCGTAATCGGGCATGACTAAACGATTATAAGGATGTGTCCCTGTTGATTTAAACGCAGCAATTGCGTTTTGAGCAGTGGACAACCTTCCCCAAGTTTCACCCGGTAACTTCAATCTGTTTAGGGGTCTTTTCGGTTTATTTTTTAACATGTTTCGACATGCAGCATAATAGTTGCCTTTCAGAGACTTAAAAAAAGCATGATTCAGGGGCTGTAAGTAATGAGTTGTATGCGCAGGTAAACAAAATAAAATTATGTCGTTTTTTCCGTAAATTCCAGTAAACGTAGGTTGGTCATCTGAGAGGAATGCCCATCTAGTAATAGTAGTACCTTACCATGAGGTTTTCTTGGAAGAAATTGGGTCTTCAACCAATACATAAATAACTCACCATTTACATAAGCGTATTTTTCGGAGACTTTACTTATGAACCAAGTGGTAAGTCATCAAGCGATTCCTCTTTTTTATTTTTGCCTTTGAAAATGCAGTAAGGGGGTGTAAAAGTCCCTTCTGTATTACAGCATGCTATGAGGCTTATCTTTTCTCCCTTCTCACCAGGGCTTATACTCGGACCACTCTTAGAACCTTTTTCCGCTCAGACTTGACCCGCCCTTCTGTTTAGTTGTAAACCTGTCTCGCCAATGTTATAAATATGTCCAGGTTTGTCAAAAAGGCTTTTTAAAACTATTTCAAGACCCACGAAATGGGTTTAAACGATTTCTCTCGATATTCCAACAGATCATGCAATTAAAGTGTTTCGGATTTTCTGATCCAAATTTTAGGTCTTCGGTGCAAAAACAGCTCCAGCCATTTCTTGCCAGATTTACCTAAAAAACATTTATGTAGGTACCTATTGCAATCTCATAATACAGTTCATAACATACCTTCATTTTCGATAAATTTATTTGGAATTCCCAATCGTTTAGCTAACTTATATGCCGTAATCCTGACTTCAGTTCTTGTGGGTGCAAAACCCAATTTCTGGAGTTTTCTGATATGGTCTACTAGTTTTTGTTCCACCTTTGATCCCAATGAAGCGTCTAGCCCCAGGCGGTTGGGTATTTGCAAAATTATTATTATAATTAAAATTATTGATTTCAGTCTCCTTTTAAATGTAGTCTTGGGTATTCCAAATTTCAGTATGGATCTACGGCAGCGCTTAACGCTTCAGAGGTCCAATATCCTCATTAAGGAACATGCCGTTTATGTGTGTACTTATTAGGCATTGTACTAAAACAAAAAGAAATTGGTCCAATTCTCCTACCGTATGTTGGTCCATCTATCCTCAAATGAGAGGAGAGAAGGTCCACCCGGTTACAACCCAACCGTTGATTCTTGTTTTCATATTTTTATTCCTAGATAACACTAATGCATATATTTACAATTTAATTACACATAAGATAGTTTAAACTTACCTAAATGTATTAAAAACAATAATATATATCTTCAAATATAATGATCACTCATGTAAAATTAATTTTTGTTAAAATCTTTTACACAAATGCGTGAAGCCACGAGCTCTCAACTGTCTCAAGGCGAACTGATCGAGACAAAACAAATGGCGGTCAACTGTTCCGTTGATGCCACGTCTCGCAAAATAGTCCCGATGGTTCGTGTATCCTCCTGGTCCATCTAACCTCCCTTTACCCTAATTAAAATTATTTCATTTCTTTTAATTTTTTAAGTTGGTATCTAGATGTCTATTAACCTCTGTCTAACATGAACTCTATACGTATGTTTAACATTGATTATTGTTTTTGTTTTTACAATGTTGCCTATTTTCGTAATGAACTTATTACAAAAGAGGTTGCATATTTATACTAAAGAAATGTTATTAAAATTATTTCATTTCTTATAATTTCCATTTTCTAGGTTGGAAGGTCGTGTGGTGTTCCTCACCAAATATTTTTATGTATGGTTTATACAAATTTGATTGTGGTTAACTTTACAAAAATACATAATGCTATCTAGATATTCAAATACGGATACAAAATCTTAGCAACTTTGCCGTAGTATAACGTCGTCATAATTTGATATCAATTGTGACAACATGCACCTTTTTAGTTTTTAACTCTTTCGCGGAATAAGTAGCTTCTGTTGGTGAACTGATGTTAGGAATGAATCAGTAAAGTTTATTTGGCAATAGCGAAAAGTGTGATTAGTTCGTTTGTTACATGCAAGTTAATTAAAATACTAAGCGAATGTAACTAATCGAAACGGAAGATATGTACATAGTTTACCACAAACATGCACACAGACACAGATACAGACACATACACATACACAGCCACAGACACAGGCACAGACACAGACACTGACACAGGCACAGATACAGATACAGACACAGATACAGACACAGACTCAGATACAGACACACAGATACAGACACACAGACACAAACACACACAGACACAGACACTCAGACACAGACACACAGACACTCAGACACACAGACACGCAGACACACAGACACAGACACATAGACACAGACACTGACACACAGACACAGACACAGATACACAGATACAGACACACAGACATAGACACAGACACACAGACACGGACACACAGGCACACAGACACAGAAACACAGGCATAGACACAGACACACAGACACAGAAACAGACACAGACACACAGACATAGACACACAGGCACAGACACACAGGCACAGACACAGACACTCAGACACACAGACACAGACACACAGACAAAGACACACAGACACGCAGGCACAGAGACACACAGACACAGACAGACAGACACAGACACACAGCCACAGGCACGGAGACACAGACACATAGATTATTGTTTTTGTTTTTACAATGTTGCCTATTTTCGTAATGAACTTATTACAAAAGAGGTTGCATATTTATACTAAAGAAATGTTATTAAAATTATTTCATTTCTTATAATTTCCATTTTCTAGGTTGGAAGGTCGTGTGTTCCTCACCAAATATTTTTATGTATGGTTTATACAAATTTGATTGTGGTTAACTTTACAAAAATACATAATGCTATCTAGATATTCAAATACGGATACAAAATCTTAGCAACTTTGCCGTAGTATAACGTCGTCATAATTTGATATCAATTGTGACAACATGCACCTTTTTAGTTTTTAACTCTTTCGCGGAATAAGTAGCTTCTGTTGGTGAACTGATGTTAGGAATGAATCAGTAAAGTTTATTTGGCAATAGCGAAAAGTGTGATTAGTTCGTTTGTTACATGCAAGTTAATTAAAATACTAAGCGAATGTAACTAATCGAAACGGAAGATATGTACATAGTTTACCACAAACATGCACACAGACACAGATACAGACACATACACATACACAGCCACAGACACAGGCACAGACACAGACACTGACACAGGCACAGATACAGATACAGATACAGACACAGATACAGACACAGACTCAGATACAGACACACAGATACAGTCACACAGACACACAGACATAAACACACACAGACACAGACACTCAGACACAGACACACAGACACTCAGACACACAGACACGCAGACACACAGACACAGACACATAGACACAGACACTGACACACAGACACAGACACAGATACACAGATACAGACACACAGACATAGACACAGACACACAGACACGGACACACAGGCACACAGACACAGAAACACAGGCACAGACACATAGACACAGACACACAGACACAGAAACAGACACAGACACAGACACAGACACACAGACATAGACACACAGGCACAGACACACAGGCACAGACACAGACACTCAGACACACAGACACAGACACACAGACAAAGACACACAGACATGCAGGCACAGAGACACACAGACACAGACAGACAGACACAGACACACAGCCACAGGCACGGAGACACAGACACATAGACACAGACACAGACACACAGACACACAGACACACAGACACACAGACACACCGACACACAGGCACACAGACACACAGATACACAGACACATAGACAGACACACAGACACACAGACACACATACACACAGACACACAGACACGCAGACACAGAGACACACAGACACAGACAGACAGACACAGACACACAGCCACAGGCACGGAGACACAGACACATAGACACAGACACAGACACACAGACACACAGACACACAGACACACCGACACACAGGCACACAGACACACAGACACACAGACACACAGATACACAGACACATAGACAGACACACAGACACACAGACACACAGACACACAGATACACAGACACACAGACACACAGATACACAGACACACAGACACACAGACACCCAGACACACAGACACACAGACACAGACACACAGACACAGACACACAGACACACAGACACACAGACACAGACACACAGACACAGACATACAGACACAGACACACAGACACAGACACAGACACACAGACACAGACACACAGACA
The DNA here is from genome assembly GCA_036346205.1 of Vesta saturnalis. Taxonomy (NCBI): domain Eukaryota; kingdom Metazoa; phylum Arthropoda; class Insecta; order Coleoptera; family Lampyridae; genus Vesta; species Vesta saturnalis. The sequence goes on along the minus strand of JARFJB010000129.1, from coordinate 163,807 downwards.
CAAACACACAGACACACAGACACACAGACACACAGACCAGGCACACAGACACAGGCACACAAACACAGACACACAGGCACAGACACAGACACACAGACACAGACACAAAGACACAGACACACAGACATAGACACACAGACACAGACACAGACACACAGACACACAGACACAGACACAGACACAGACACAGACACAGACACACAGACAGACACACAGTCACATAGACACAGACACACACACACACACACACACACACACACACACACAGACACAGGCACACAGACGCAGACACACAGACACAGACACACAGACACAGTCACAGACACAGACACAGACACAGACATAGACTCAGTCACACAGGCACAGACACACAGACACAGACACACAGACACAGACACTCAGACACAGACACACAGATACAGACACACAGACACAGACACACAGACACAGAGACACAGACATACAGACACACAGACACAGACACTCAGACACACACACACAGATACAGACACACATACACAGACACAAACATAGACACAAGCATACACACACATATACACACACACGCACATACACACACACACACACACACACACACACACACACATACACACATACACACATACACATACACACACACAGAAACAAACATAGTCACACACGCATTCGCACACATACACATACACACCACAGCCACACCCACACCCACACCCACACCTACACCTACACCCACTCACACACGAACGCACACACACGCATTCGAACGCGTACAGCAACATGCACGCACGCTCACACGCACGCACACACACACGCGCACAGACGCGCACCGAAGACACGCGGATTAAATTTTTCAGCGTAAACGTGATTTAAAAAACTGATATTACAATCGATTTTGATCAGGTAAAAAACCTAATCTGTTTATATTAGAATATCTAAGTTTTATAAAAATTATTAAATTGGAGATTCATATGAGATTTAGTAAGTTATCTTGACGCATTAAATCGAAGCATGAGTAAATAAATTTAACCAAGACCATCTAAAAGGTGCTGTATATGAATTGTTATTGGTAAATCGTATGTTTTTATACGCTGGAAACGCGACTGGTATAAAAGGGTTGGGGGACGAAAGCAAAACATTTTTAATTTTACACCGCCGCGAAACCGTCGAAAATTTAAATTTTGCGACCGTTTTTAAGTAGTTTGAAATTATATAAACTTTCAAATTTTAAAATTGAAAGTTTTTTGTCTGCAATCATTAAACATAATATTTTTAATACCGTATTAGTATTGTGCGTAAAAAGGTGCCTTAATAATGTTTAATCGAATTTTGAAAATTCCTAATAATAAGGCGGTCAAACGCGAAAAACGAAAATCGAAATTTTTAGTTTTTTGAGCCTAAAACCAAATCCATTCGAGTTAGCTAAAATTTCTTTTCAGATTATTACTTGGCATCGAATTTACCAAAGGGCCGAATTTAAATCTATATCCTATCTCTTATAATAAGCGAGATCTCCATGCTTGCCCTCGAATTTGGGACAGCCTGTACAGGGTGGCCAACTAAGAATGCGAGGTACTGTATCTGGGAAACTATCCATCGTAGAGGCTTGGGCAAAAAAAGTTATTACTAAAACGGCCAATACAAAAACCTGGAAAATATTTTCAAGTTTCTGAAATGGCCGGTAGGGGGCGTAACTGCAATCGTGAATCTAAAAATGTGATGTTTCTGTGAATTCTGTTATATTAACCTAATAAAAAAATAACTGATCTTTGAAGTCGAGGATAATCTGAACTTTTTTGTTTGGCACTTTTTGACGTATCTATAAAAATAAAGTGGTGGGGGGTATTCAAAGGTTTCCTTAAATCATCCCCCGTACCTTCGAAACGGCTAATCCGATTTTAACAAACTTGGACGCGTTGAAAAGAGCTTTTCTTGGGCTACAAATGTTAAAATAATTGAAGTTTTGTTAGTTCCACATGCATTGCTGAAGCCTCTCATGACAAGACAAAACTACAGCTTCAATTTCGGCTCTCGGTATGTTACGTATTGCGTTACGAATCCGGTTTTTCATATGTTCTGTAGTAGTAGATTGAGTCCGAAACATGATGTCCTTTAAGCGCCCCCATAAATAAAAATCGAGGCAAGTTAAGCCTGGCGATCGCGGAGGGCATGGAAACACACTTCCTCTTCCAATCCACCGCTGTTGAAATACTGCATTAATATGCTCTCGCACATTAATAGCAAAATGTGCTGGGCAACCATCAAACTGCAAAACCAATTTTTGCCTTGTTTCCAGAGGCACATCTTCCAACAACAACGGTAATTGATTGGCCAAAAAGACAAGAAATACATTGCTATTTAGGGGTTGGTCGAAAAAATATGGCCCAATAATTCTGCCTCCCAGTATGCCACACCATACATTTAAACTCCAACGTCCTTGGCGCTGAACTTCACGTAACCAATGGGGATTTTCTGCAGACCAATAATGCATATTGTGCAGATTGACTCTCCCGTCACTACTGAAGGTAGCTTCATCGGTTCAAAGAATTTGAAATAAAAATTCTCTATTTTCGCGTATCATGCCTAACATCCAATGGCAATAGTCTAACCTTCGATCAAAATCTTCCTCTTTCAAGGCCTGATGCAAAACGACATGATATGGGTGCATTCTTAAAGTAATTAAAAGAGTTTAAACGAATACCTATATATTTTGATGGCCATTAGAACTTACCTATGGTCCTTCAAAATATTTTGAACCGTTGTCCTTGATATACTCAACTCAGTGGATAATGCTCTTGTGCTAACATGAGGATTTCCTTCAATATAGCCCATTACACGGTTAATATTTTCTTGTGTTCTTCCAATTATTTGCCATTGAAACGTAGGCCGAAAACTACCATTGGCTCGTAAGCTCGCCATTAAACGGGAAAAAGCTCGGTTCTTTTTAGGGCCACAACTTACATAATAGAAACAATTCCAGAAAAATATAATTAAAAAAAATAAAAATTTAAGGGATTTTTATTTATTTTAGGTTAGGAACAAGATATCGAGATGCGGTTTTCGCGAGCTTGTTTAAGTATTATTTAGCTACTTGTTCATGAAAAAAAGTCATACCAATGCATTTAATTTTTTTGCGAAAATTAACCATTTCTGTCGGAATGTCGAACAAAGCCCTCTAGCGACGACATGTGAAACTAACAAAACTTCAATTATTTTAACATTTGTAGCCCAAGAAAAGCTTTTTTCAACACGCCTAAGTTTGTTAGAATCAGATTAGCCGTTTCGAAGGTGCGGGGGGTGATTTAAGGAAACCACTTTATTTTTATAAATACGTCAAAAAGTGCCAAACAAAAAAAGTTTAGATTATCCTCGACTTCAAAGATCAGTTATTTTTTTATTAGGTTAATATAGCAGAATTCACAGAAACATCACTTTTTTTTACACCCTCTAACGGCCATTTCAGAAACTTGAAAATATTTTCCAGGTTTTTGTATTGGCCGTTTTAGTAAAACTTTTTTGCGCAAGCCTCTACGATGGATAGTTTCCCAGATACAGTACCTCGCATCCTTAGTTGGCCACCCTGTACAACAGGGTTCAATACCACTATGAATATGGTAATGGTGCTTTAAAGGTCATTTTCTTAAAAATTTCGTAATTTCAAAACGTTGGGGTATGTATAATTTTTTCGCGCTTATACGATTACTAGTGAACCCTTTTAACCCAAAAAATTAAAGAAATAAATTCATTTGATGCACTATAGGCATGAACATTCGTTTCAATGACGCGATAGTGCATTAAAAGTACATTTTATTCAAAATTTCGTAATTTCAAAACGAGATGTAGGTATATCTTTGTTTGCACTTATACGATTCCTAGCGATCCCATTTAACATGAAAAATTAAAAAGTAGTAATGCTTGATGTACAACAGGGTTGAACATCCCTTTCAATTAGGCGATGGTGCATTAAGAGCGTATTTTCTTAAAAATTACTTAATTTCAAAATGAGAGGTATGTACATTTTTGTTCGCGCTTTTACAATTGCTAGTGACCCCTTTCAAATTAAAAAATTAAAGAAATCAAAATATCTGATGTTCAACACCTTTACCAAAGGTGCTTAAAAATTACGTAATTTCAAAACATTTTTGTTTCTTTCGCTCAAACGATTGCTAGTGATCCTATTTAACATAAAAAATTAAGAAAATATAAATATTTGGTGCACAACAGGGTTGAATCAATACGGAAGAAGAGCTCGGTTTCTTGAAAATTACGTAATTTCAGAATGGGGTGGTAGTACAACTTTAAATTTTGTTGTTAGCTTCAATTACAGTCAAAGTACAAAGTGCATTTTCAAGACTATGAAAAAAATCCGCACCCCCTAATCGTTTTATTTATATTTTTGGTATACCATAGGCTCAAGTACATTTATTTATATGAAATTCCCCCCAAAAGGTTAAATTTGTTCAACATTTTACCGAAACCTATTGCTAACTCAATGCGGGTTTTTCAAAAACTGTCACAGATAGGCATGATGCATACCTTATTACTGTTTATTGCGTAGAATTAAAAAATGAAATAATAACAGTTAACAGTGTTTCCGGTCAAACCGGAAGTGACATTTTATATGATTTAACGTTCATATTGTAGACTTAAGCCTCAAAAATTTCAAAATGGCACGCCTTTATGTTCTTTATAATAACCGCCTTGATAGTAATCCCATTCACGTCCGGTACGTTATGTAGTTACCGCATAAGTTGACTTGGATTGATCATATTTACCTGTAATTAAACACAAATAATCGTCAATGCCAACTAGATGAAGAAATATTGCATTAACTAACAAAATCTTTTATAGGAACTTATAAAACGAAGAAGAAATCCTTTATGATATAAACGAATACATTATTTGTGTATAAATAGTTATTCAAGGTACCACTTCTAAATTAATTTGTGAAAAGGTTATTGAGTTCAGGGTTGGACAAATTGCAACTTTTAGTTTGTGGTTTTAAATTACCGTCTCTATTTTTTTATATAAGTGGGTCTATGTATTTATGCAAAATTAGAAAAGTATTTCCAAAATTTGTCATTAAATCTTTAAGTGAAAATTACGCTGTAGGTATTTATGTTGTAATTTTAAACTGCAGCTGGATTTATTAACATTGTGCATCGTTACGAAATAAAAACTGGTTTGTGTCGAATTCTTTTCAGGCATTTTAATCTGTAGAAGAAAGTATCCCACATAAAACTTTAAAATACTATAATTTCAAATACATTATCACCAGTTTATAGCATTTTAGGTTTAAGGGCTTGTTTCGTATTGATCCGAATAAAGTATTGGTAATTTTTTTACAAAATTTCTCACTCGCTGCTTTTTTCACTGAGTCTTTGTATTGTTTTTACTGATAGAGAAAGTAAACGCATATTATAATCTCTGCAAATACCATTTTGTTTATTTTATTTAAACATTAGTTGTTGAAGAATTTGACATGTTTTACGATTTTTGGTATTTGTATGAAACGTCTGTTGTTATGTAGTAGGCATGTTAAGACGTGTGTGAATTTAGCTTGGGATTCGGATTCGTTTTAGCTTTGGATTCGTTTTTTTTACAGCAGACCAAACAAATATTGCCATAAAATTTTAATAAAGTTATAAAACGTTAATTCAAACCCAAAAACTACCAAAATGAAAGCTCTTTTACGTTATGTGAACATTATTGTAAAATATACCTATAATCATCTCTTAATAAAAAATTAATTATTCCCTCAACTTCTATAAAGCAGAAGCAAGAAAAAATTATATATCGATAAGAAGAGGTATATCCACCCTAATTTTTTTATATGTTCTTCTCTATCACGTGTCCTACCATAAACAATCGACAAAAGTTTGAGAAGTAGTGGGGAAGGTTTCAAAATTAATTATTTCGGTTAACTCTTAGCTTGCGCCCAGGAGAAAAAAATTATATTTCGATATGGAGAGGTATATCCACCCTAATTTTTTTATATGTTCTTCTATATCACGTGTCCTACCATAAACAGTCGCCAAAAGTTTGAGAAGTAGTGGGGAAAGTTGCAAAATTAATTATTTTAGCTCACATCAAGCAAGCAAGAGAAAGATTATATTTCGATATGGAGGTATATCCGCCCTAATTTTTTATATGTTCTTCTCTACTACGTGTCTACCAGAAACAATCGCCAAAAGTTTGAGAAGTAGTGGGAAGGTTTCAAAATTAATTATTTTGGTTAACTCTTAGCATGCGCCAAGAGAAAAAATTATATTTCGATATGGAAAGGTATATCCACCTAATTTTTTATATGTTCTTCTCTATCACGTGTCCTACCATAAACAATCGCCAAAAGTTTGAGAAGTAGTGGGGAAGGTTTCAAAATAAATTATTTTGGCTCACATCAAGCAAGCAAGAGAAAAACTATATTTCGATATGGAAGGTATATCCACCCTAATTTTTTATATGTTCTTCTCTATCACGTGTCCTACCATAAACAATCGCCAAAAGTTTGAGAAGTAGTGGGAAGGTTTCAAAATTAATTATTTTGGTTAACTCTTAGCATGCGCCAGGAGAAAAAATTATATTTCGATATGGAAAGGTATATCCACCCTAATTTTTTATATGTTCTTCTCTATCACGTATCCTACCAGAAACAATCGCCAAAAGTTTGAGAAGTAGTAGGGAATGTTTCAAAATTAATTATTTTGGTTAACTCTTAGCATGCACCCAGGAGAAAAATTATATTTCGATATGGAAAGGTATATCAACCCTAATTTTTATATGTTCTTCTCTATCACGTATCCTACCATAACAATCGCCAAAAGTTTGAGAAGTAGTGGGAAGGTTTCAAAATTAATTATTTTGGTTAACTCTTAGCATGCGCCCAAGAGAAAAATTATATTTCGATAAGGAGAGGTATATCCACCCTAATTTTTTTATATGTTCTTTTCTATCACGTGTCCTACCATAAACAATCGCCAAAAGTTTGAGAAGTAGTGGGGAAGGTTTCAAAATTAATTATTTTAGCTCACATCAAGCAAGCAAGAGAAAAAATTATATTTCGATATGGAAAGGTATATCCACCCTAATTTTTTTATATGTTCTTCTCTATCACGTGTCCTACCATAAACAATCGCCAAAAGTTTGAGAAGTAGTGGGGAAGGTTTCAAAATTAATTATTTTGGTTAACTCTTAGCATGCGCTCAGGAGAAAAAAATTATATTTCGATATGGAAAGGTATATCCACCCTAATTTTTTTATATGTTCTTATCTATCACGTATCCTACCAGAAACAATCGCCAAAAGTTTGAGAAGTAGTAGGAATGTTTCAAAATTAATTATTTTGGTTAACTCTTAGCATGCGCACAGGAGAAAAAATTGTTTCGATAAGGAGAGGTATATCCACCCTAATTTTTTATATGTTCTTTTCTATCACATTTCCTACCATAAACAATCGCCAAAAGTTTGAGAAGTAGTGGGAAGGTTTCAAAATTAATTATTTTGGCTCACATCAAGCAAGCAAGAGAAAAATTATATTTCGATATGGAAAGGTATATCCACCTAATTTTTATATGTTCTTCTCTATCACGTGTCCTACCACAAACAATCGCCAAAAGTTTGAGAAGTAGTGGGAAGGTTTCAAAATTAATTATTTAGCTCACATCAAGCAAGCAAGAGAAAAATTATATTTCGATATGGATTAATAATGTGCATTATTTCTTAATTAAAAGTAAAACAAAGTATGTTGTTGGTCTGTCACCCAAATTTGGATTTGAGCCAGTCTTAAAACTCAGTGGATCGAAGGGTACTGGAGTGGTGTTTGACAAGCAGGAATGGCGTATACTTATGGATACCTAATCAAGGGGTAATTACTAATTATTTCTACAGTCCTGAAGGAACATGGCTACCTACCAAACTGGGATTGTTATTATATTAACATGAAAAAAATTATACGCCTCTGTGATAGTGAAGAAACTGATGTCTATTTAGGATGGGAGTCTATAGAACAGTTATGGAGGCTTCTGAAGATAATAAATAATCGATTGGAGTTGGCATATACTGTGAACTTTCCAGAGTTTTATAAAAATTCTAAAAATTCAGCAGCGGCAATTCCTGAATGTAACATTCACCAAGTTATAGTTGCATTGCATGATGTATTTGAGGTCAACATAGCCTGCCTTCTGGAAATGGAAGAATTTGATGGCGAAGTAGAGAATCCTTTCTGGAGAACTCTTTCATGCATTCGCATCGGAATAGGTTCTTTGCACCTGTAATATTTAAGACAAAAATATTCAAGTAATTATACAGAGGGTAAATGCACTTACCCTGCATTGTAAACAAGCTGGTTTGAATTAGTGGAAATCTGAAAGCGTGCGTAGACAGTTAGAATATGAGTGGTAGCACTAGAAGCATTATGGCTTATATATACATTGAGTTGGGAGGTGCTAATTTAGACTGTCAGCTGACTGGAACTGTGTTTATTTAACTTTCTCTATTACATGTTTAATCCTAGTGTGAACGTAAACGTAAACGTAAACGTAAACGTAAACGTAAACGTAAACGTAAACGTAAACGTAAACGTAAACGTAAACGTAAACGTAAACGTAAACGTAAACGTAAACGTAAACGTAAACGTAAACGTAAACGTAAACGTAGACGTACGTAACGTAAACGTAAACGTAAACGTAAACGTAAACGTAAACGTAAACGTAAACGTAAACGTAAACGTAAACGTAAACGTAAACGTAAACGTAAACGTAAACGTAAACGTAAACGTAAACGTAAACGTAAACGTAAACGTAAACGTAAACGTAAACGTAAACGTAAACGTAAACGTAAACGTAAACGTAAACGTAACCGAAAACCCTAACGTAAACCTAAACGTACACGTACACGTAAACGTAAACGTAAACGTAAACGTAAACGTAAACGTAAACGTAAACGTAAACGTAAACGTAAACGTAAACGTAAACGTAAACGTAAACGTAAACGTAAACGTAAACGTAAACGTAAACGTAAACGTAAACGTAAACGTAAACGTAAACGTAAACGTAAACGTAAACGTAAACGTAAACGTATAATTAAACGTAAACGTAAACGTAAACGTAAACGTAAACGTAAACGTAAACGTAAACGTAAACGTAAACGTAAACGTAAACGTAAACGTAAACGTAAACGTAAACGTAACGTAAACGTAAACGTAAACGTAAACGTAAACGTAAACGTAAACGTAAACGTAAACGTAAACGTAAACGTAAACGTAAACGTAAACGTAAAAGTAAACGTAAACGTAAACGTAAACGTAAACGTAAACGTAAACGTAAACGTAAACGTAAACGTAAACGTAAACGTAAACGTAAACGTAAACGTAAACGTAAACGTAAACGTAAACGTAAACGTAGACGCAGACGCAGACATATTGTGTTCAGTGTGCAGGCACACTTTCACGCGCGCGCGCGTTGCTATCTAACCTTGGGCGTGTCTTTAACCGGCAAAATTCATAGGTCTTGGGATATAACCTACGATAATAATATACATACTTTACAGAATTCAAAAGCAAAGAAGATGACGTGGAAAAATCATCTGACATGATTGGAGTTGAAGAATCTTCTGTAGACGATTTAATCGACTTACCACAACCTACCTCTTCAAATGCTGCTTTTATTGACAGTCCAAGTAGTAACAAAGAAAAGAGCAAGCGACATATTTTTAAGACCATATCCAATATTACACTTGACGTTCAAAGTTCGCAAAACGCAGAAAAACGACGTTCAGTCATAATTGATACATTGCCAAAAATCGGAATTACTTGCTGCATTGTTTTTAAAGGTTTGCATAAAAGATGTCGTCGTGCGGGACCGTCATTTGTAGAATATGCAAACTGCTTGCACACTAACTGTAGAAAGTTCAAATTTGAAACTTTTATTGAACTGAATAAGCAAAACATCATTTTTAAATCTAAGGGCGAAGAAAACCATGACGAGGAACAGCATGTTCGCCAGTTGCGTTCTGACGAAAGACAAAAGGTGAAACAGCTATTACTATACGAAACTCCAGGTCACTTGAGGGCAAAACATATACAAGCTGCAGATTCCGATTTAGTACTTAGCGGAAACTTGCAAAATGTACGTTCTTCCGCAGTGTATAGAAAGCAAAATCAGAAGCTTTGGACGGCGACGAACAAAAAACGCCTACATTGATGTAATCATGCGCAGCTCTAAAGAATGGAACAATGAAGAAAAATACATTCAATTTCCCAGTGGTAAAACATGTGTCTATTTATACAGCCAAACTCAAGTAAACACAATATTAAAGCACAAACCATCATCCGATTTTGACGCTACAGGGTCTGTGGTACGCCCTACTGATTTTGATAAGAAATCCCATATTATTACGCTGGAGTGGTAAATATTCAAAACAAAATCATACCAGTGTTTGAATTAATAACATCCCAAAATGATGCAGCTAATTTGACGTGTTTTTTTCTTTCATTTAGAAACTTTGTAGTTAAACAGTGTAAACGAAATTGGCCTATTTTTAACTATGTCGTATCTGATTGGTGTTTGGCACATATGATAGCTCTTTCATTGGGTTTTAATGACGTCACGCTTTTTCATTATTTAAAGATCTGTTTTAAATTCCTTAAATCCCCTGAAAGCAAAAATAGTTTGAACTCTCTGGTTACAATCCATTCATGCTGTGCACATTTTATTAAAATGATTTCTAATAAATTAACTAAGCTTGGGATAAAAGGAAAATTAAAGAAGTAATTATGAACTGCATGGGTGTGTTAGTGCAATGCCAAAATATGGAAGATTATCTCAATCGTTTGAAGATTTGTGTGTTATTCGAAGTTTAGTACAATTTGAGTCCGTAGAAAATGCTCTAAAATCTTTTGCGGAAAAATCTGCGTCATGCCAATCTATAAGTACAAGCGAAAAGGATTCGGAGGATGAGCTCATTGAACTCGATGATTTTCCAGTTCGAGGAAGTATTACCGCTAATCCTTTTTATTGTCACTTCCACTGTATTTATACCAAAGTGATATACAGGTGTGATATTGCGGCTAATGATGATAAGCACAAAACAGAAAACATTTTCAGAAACAATGAGTTTATTGACTACTTATTAATGTACATAATGCCTTACGCCCCCATTTGGTCGAGTGTGCTACATTATTTGAAGAAAGAAAGAAGTATAGAAAGATTTAGCAACGCAAACGTAGAATCGTGGTTCAAGATTGTTAAGACTGATATCTTGCAAGAAAACACCAAGCTCAAATTGGGACGATTTATAGAAAAATTGAAACTAAGGGTTCAAACAGAATATAAAAGTATTACTCTAAATATCGGCAAAGCTCCAAAAAAAAGAGATGTAAATAAAAAGATAAGTAAATATCATAAAGTACAAAGGACGATAGACACGTCGGATTTGAATGTCTGCAATGACGATATTGATAATCCACATGCAGAAATTATTTGGTCGAAACGGCAATCTAAAAAGCAAAAACCTAGGTATTTTAACAATCCCAATTTTAAAAAAATTATAGAAAAAACGACAAGTGACCACAAGCAGATATATAAGGAAGAGGGCCATAATCAACCAAAAACGATAGAAAAGTACACAAAGAAAAGACAGAAGTACTACACAACGGATTACCTTCGTCAAGAATTACTTTATATCGGCGATACAGTCTCCTCATTGTTTTATTGTTGGCATATTTAAAAGTATCGACAACCAATCTATATTCTAAATAGTTTAGAGTACAAGACATTGAGAGGCAAACGTATGGCCTCGAATGAAGACGAACACTGTGGACTACAGATTATGTCATTGATGCTGGCATTTTCATGTATAAAACAAAAGGGCGCAACGATATTTATTATATAGATGGAGCTTCCACTGCTTTGTTATTATCAAGTCAGCACAACATCAAAAATGTACACTACAGGGCATCATTTTGTAATGTGAATTTTGTCTTGTTACCCGTAAACTTAAATAATAACCATTGGACCCTTGTTGTACTGGACATTAAAACCAAAATCATTTATGTATTAGATCCATTAATGGACTATCCCAGTACAACGCATTCGTCGACGCTGGATGCAGTAAAAAAAATTTTGATCCGAAGGGACCAACAACAACCTCACGAAAGGTTAAATGCTAGATCTTTTACAACCGCTAGTTTAAAATATTACCCTCTACAAAAAGACGCATACAACTGTGGTATTATGGTAATTTACTACATACAAGTCTTATGCACTATTTCAAACATGCAAAATTTTCCCTCAAGTTGCGATGCAAGCTTCTGTGCCGATGATTACAGAGAAATTTTACAAAGATATCTGATATTATCATCAGAGAATATGTCCTCTCGTTGCCTCATGTGTGGTATTGGTGAGAAGTGGTGAATCATGGATTATGTGTGACCATTGTGGTAGATGGATGCATTACGAGTGCATTAAAATGAAAAGTAACCTTCGAAGAGATGACTAAATCATCATTTGAGTATTTGTGTATGGTATTGAAAACTTTGTTGCAGATGAAGTGGTTGATGTAAATTTCAACATATCCGACATTGAACTGGAAAATGTGTGCAGGATTATCTGCCGGAAATGAAAAGTATGTGGATTTCAAACGTGATCCATTATCACAACGCTTCCAATCCATTGAAAAAGTGAAAGATCAAACAACTTGGAATGGAATTACTGCACAGACTTTTCAGCTTTACATCATCACAGTTGCTATGTTTCTATATTAAACGGTACGTCCCAGAATGTTAAGACGACCAGTTCCGTTGCTTTGTCCTTCTCCCGTATTTATTTGGCGAAATATTTCTTAAAATGCGAGCTTTTGACCATGTACAAAATATAGCAGAAATACACAACAACATTTTTGTACCTCTAACATACATCAGCCTACACTTTAGCCGATTTACTTTAAATATAAGATATGTAAATTTGTTATAATTCAGTATAAATTTTTTGTTTTCCTCTAATAAAGTTTAGAAAACTCCGATTAATACTTATTAATTTATAATAACAATAACAATAATAATAGTATAATAATAAAAATAATAATAATAATAATACATATCCTTACCGAAATACAATTTTTCCTCCAGCCTGAAGGAGCTAAATTAATTTTGCTACCTTCCCACTACTTCTCAAACTTTTATGGTAGGACACGTGATAGAGAAGAACATATAAAAAATTAGGGTGGATATACCTTTCCATATCGAAATATAATTTTTCTCCTGGGCATGATAAGAGTTAACCAAAATAATTAATTTTGAAACCTTCTCCACTACCTCTCAAACTTTTGGCGATTGTTTATGGTAGGACACGTGATAAAAGAACATATAAAAAATTAGGGTGGATATACCTCCATATCGAAATATAATTTTTCTCTTGCTTGCTTGATGTGAGCTAAAATAATTAATTTTGAAACCTTCCCCACTACTTCTCAAACTTTTGGCGATTGTTTATGGTAGGACACGTGATAGAGAAGAACATAAAAAATTAGGGTGGATATACCTTTCCATATCGAAATATAATTTTTCTTCTTGCTAGATGTTAACCAAAATAATTAATTTTGAAACCTTCCCACTACCTCTCAAACTTTTGGCGATTGTTTATGGTAGGATACGTGATAGAGAAGAACATATAAAAAATTATGGTGGATATACCTTTCCATATCGAATATAATTTTTTTCCTGGGCTGCTAAGAGTTAACCAAAATAATTAATTTTGAAACCTTCCCACTACTTCTCAAACTTTTGGCGATTGTTTATGGTAGGACATGTGATAGAAAGAACATATAAAAAATTAGGTGGATATACCTCCCTTATCGAAATATAATTTTTTCTCCTGGGCATGCTAAGAGTTAACCAAAATAATTAATTTTGAAACCTTCCCCACTACTTCTCAAACTTTTGGCGATTGTTTATGGTAGGACATGTGATAGAAAAGAACATATAAAAAATTAGGTGGATATACCTCTCCTTATCGAAATATAATTTTTTCTCCTGGGCGCATGCTAAGAGTTAACCAAAATAATTAATTTTGAAACCTTCCCACTACTTCTCAAACTTTTGGCGATTGTTTATGGTAGGATACGTGATAGAGAAGAACATATAAAAAATTAGGGTGGATATACCTTTCCATATCGAAATATAATTTTTTCTCCGCATGCTAAGAGTTAACCAAAATAATTAATTTTGAAACCTTCCCCACTATTTCTCAAACTTTTGGCGATTGTTATGGTAGGACACGTGATAGAAAAGAACATATAAAAAATTAGGGTGATATACCTCCCATATCGAAATATAATTTTTCTCTTGCTTGGATGTGAGCTAAAATAATTAATTTTGAACCTTCCCCACTACTTCCAAACTGTTGGCGACAGTTTATGGTAGGACACGTGATAGAGAAGAACATAAAAAATTAGGATGGATATACCTTTCCATATCGAAATATAATGTTTTTCTCCTGGGCGCATGCTGTTAAAAAATAATTAATTTTGAAACCTTCCCACTACTTCTCAAACTTTTGGCGATTGTTTATGGTAGGACACGTGATAGAGAAGAACATATAAAAAATTAGGGTGGATATACCTTCCATATCGAAATATAATTTTTTCTCCTGGGCCATGCTAAGAGTTAATTAAAATAATTAATTTTGAAACCTTCCCACTACTTCTCAAACTTTTGGCGATTGTTTGGGTAGGACACGTGATAGAAAAGAACATATAAAAATTAGGTGGATATACCTCCATATCGAAATATAATTTTTTCTTGCTTGCTTGATGTGAGCTAAAATAATTAATTTTGAAACCTTCCCACTACTTCTCAAACTTTTGGCGATTGTTTATGGTAGGACACGTGATAGAGAAGGACATATAAAAAATTAGGTGGATATACCTTTCCATATCGAAATATAATTTTTTCTCTTGCTTGCTTGATGTGAGCTAAAATAATTAATTTTGAAACCTTCCCCACTACTTCTCAAACTTTTGGCGATTTTTTATGGTAGGACACGTGATAGAGAAGAACATATAAAAAAATTAGGGTGGATATACCTTTCCATATCGAAATATAATTTTTTCTCCTGGGCGCATGCTAAGAGTTAACCAAAATAATTAATTTTGAAACCTTCCCCACTACTTCTCAAACTTTTGGCGATTGTTTATGGTAGGACACGTGATAGAAAAGAACATATAAAAAAATTAGGGTGGATATACCTCTCCATATCGAAATATAATTTTTTCTCTTGCTTGCTTGATGTGAGCTAAAATAATTAATTTTGCAACCTTCCCCACTACTTCTTAAACTGTTGGCGACAGTTTATGGTAGGACACGTGATAGAGAAGACCATATAAAAAAATTAGGGTGGATATACCTTTCCATATCGAAATATAATTTTTTTCTCCTGGGCGCAAGAAGGTTAACCAAAATAATTAATTTTGAAACCTTCCCCACTACTTCTCAAACTTTTGTCGATTGTTTATGGTAGGACACGTGATAGAGAGGAAGATATAAAAAAATTAGGGTGGATATACCTCTTCTTATCGATATATAATTTTTTCTTGCTTCTGCTTTATAGAAGTTGAGGGAATAATTAATTTTTTATTAAGAGATGATTATAGGTATATTTTACAATAATGTTCACATAACGTAAAAGAGCTTTCATTTTGGTAGTTTTTGGGTTTGAATTAACGTTTTATAACTTTATTAAAATTTTATGGCAATATTTGTTTGGTCTGCTGTAAAAAAACGAATCCAAAGCTAAAACGAATCCGAATCCCAAGCTAACTTCACACACGTCATGTTAAGCCTTTCTTTAAATCCATAACTTGTCAATAAAGGTTTATAATTTGGTACATAAAACATAAAACAGAAAATGAAGATGTATAAAAAAGTGATTATCAACTGCTTAAAAGTAAAACAAACGTGGAAATCTTGTTTAAGGATATAATGAACTTGCTGCCTGATATTTGACACATAGGTACGTTCAAATTTTTGCCCAATTTTTTTTTATAAATTTTAATAACTGAAATACTACACAAGATTTATAGATTTTTAAAATGACCCTGGGAAGGCATACGCTTATGTAAATTTATGTTAATAGTAATACTAAAGATTTTTTCAATGCTAATTGGGCAAAGTATGATAGAGATAGAAAGTTTTGTTCAGAATTTGTCGCTAAAACTAGTGGTAGGTAGGTACCATCTCTATTTTTTATATAGGTAGGTACCTATGTATTTATGCAAAATTACAAAATGCTGCAAGTCTTATCTAGAACTGACGCTGACTTTAATATACATGTCTATCTCAAAAATCTGTAAAAGGCAATGCAGGGTTTAGTGAGTAAGATTTAGTATTTTCTTAAACATTATACAGGGTGGCCAAACGAGGATGGGGTGGAAATATTGTATAAAGACGCAATAAGTTAGAGAAATGATTTTTGGAGCAGAGGTAGATATCAACAGGCACTACATTTAAAAAATATTTTTGATCGTACAGGGTGTTTCATGTTATTGAAGCAAACTGAACTTACACATTTTTAAATCGGACACCCTTTATATTTTTACATTTTTGGAAAACATTTGATACCAAGTTGTATGGGTCTATCTCCTTTGGTTTGAGAGATATTCATCTGTTTTTCAAAAAAATATATCCTACTTGCGGCTGCCGCCACTGATTTGTTAGGCGACTTTTGTTTATTTTAAAATGGCAGAAAACTGTTTGTGGTCTTGTAGTATTTTGAAATTTCTTAATTTTCAGATTTTTTTAAATAATATACAGGGCGTGTCACTGTTTGTACATTTTTTTTAATTCTTGGAAACGGCAACCTCCATGCAGTTCATGTCATTAGATCCCTCGTATTATATTTTTTTTTTTAATCAAGCATTACACCTAAAATTAATAATTTTCAAATATTTTCAGTTTATTTGTGAAATTGCGATTGTAATACAGAAAAACTGAAAATAGAGGTATTAAGTTGGCCATGGCAGTTTCTTACTAAAAAGAAATTTTCAAGTAAAAACAAGAGTTAATATAACAACTACAAATTGACTGAAATAAATTATTATAAATTTAACAGAATTTTTTGAACGAAATTGGTGGTCTTACACAAGTCACTCTTTCGTTCAAGGCAAATTTAAATCAAACCTAATTTTTGTTTTAATTTATTCAAAGTTTTGAAAATGACACCAAATATTCAGGAAATGGTTTTAATGATTTTTTATTCTTGGAGAATGTCAAAAAAATTGCTTACTGGCAAGTAACATTTATGCAGCAAGATATCCCGATGCTGAAAAAAAGCCGCGATCTACGGCGTTTCAAGCTCTTTACAAAGATTTGAAGAAACAGAATTTAAAAAACGTAAAGTACCTAATGAAGCAGTGACAAATGATGAAAACCAATTTACTGTTTTACTTGCAATCCAAGAAAATCCTCATGTAAGTACTTCACAAATATCACATATGATTGACATAAAAAAATCTAGCGTGAAAAATATCATATAAAACTATATGGTCAAGATTTTGAACGAAGAATCAATTTTTGCAACTGGCTTTTGCAAAAAATTGCAGAATAGACATAACACGCATTATTATAGCACTGAAATCCTCATTGGATCAAGATGTTGACCAAAAAAATCGGTGGTCACTAAATGTGTGTGTGTGTGTGTGTGGGGGGGGGGTTATTTGGGTCCCATTTTATAGGTCCTTATTTTTTGAAGGTACTCTAACCGGCGAGATATATTTACATTTTTTAAGAGAAATGCTACATAACCTTCTTCAAAATATTAATGAAGCAGTTTATGGAAATATGTGGTTCCAACATGATAGTGCGCCCGTCCATTACCATTGAGACGTACTAACATTTTTAAACCACTGGAAAGAAAATCAGTGAAGCGGTCGAGGAGGACCCACTTATTGGCCCCACTCGATTTCTTTTTGTGGGGTTTCGTAAAAGATTATGTGTATAAAGAAATTCCAACCACACCAAAAAATATGAAGGAAAGAATTAGAAATGCTTTTTAATATATCACATGACTGACAGAGTTAGTGAAAAATAATTTTGTGCGACGTTTAATAAATGTATTGAGTTGAAGGAAGAACATTCGAGCATTCAATGAGAAATTGATTTCTGATTTTTTTTCTTTTTCATTTTATTGTTCCTGTTTTGTTGTAATTTGTATTTTTTAATTTTATTACGCAGTATTGCATATAAAAATAATACGTGTTTACAGTTATTTTCACCAGCCTAGTTTACTGAAGACAATGCATAGTTAATTTAAAATATTAAGTCAAATTTCGTAATGCCAATAGATAAAAAAATAAATTAATAAAACTTTGGACGATTCGAATTTTTACAGTAGAATTGATAAAGTGTTTTATGCATTAGAAAGTCTATTAAATTTAAAATAATTCATTAAATCAATTTGTAATTGTTGTATTAACTCTTGTTTTTACTTGAAAATTTTTTTACTAAGAAACTGCAATCCCATGGCCAACTTAATACCTACATTTCCAGTCTTTTGTATTACAATCGCAATTTCACAAATAAACTGAAAATATTTTCAAAATTATTAATTTTAGGTGTAAGACATGCCTGATGAAAAAAAAGGCATCGAATGTCACGAACATCATTAGATGGGGTTGTGAGGTGCCATTAAAAAAAGTTGTTTTTAACAGTGACACGCCCTGTATATTATTAAAAGAAATCTGGAAATTTAAGATATTTCAAAATACTACAGGACCACCAAACATTTTTTGGCATTTTAAAATAAACAAAATTCATCTAACAAATTTTTTCGAAAAACAATTGAATATCTCTAACATCAAAGAAGATATCTCCATACAATTTGGTATCAAATGAAAGCGTATTTTATGGGATTTCCAAAAATGTAATAATATACAGGGCGTTTCATTAAAAAAATTAAGTTTAGTTTGTTCCAACAACATGAAACACCCCATATGATCAAAAATATTTTTCAAATGTAGTACCTATTGATATCCAGTCGTGGTGCAAAAATAATTTCTCAAACTTATTTCATCATTGTACAATCTTCCACCCCATCCTCGTTTGGCCACCCTGTATAGGTATAATGTCAATTTAGGCCTAAACTAACGTATACTAGGTAGGCGTAAATGCAACAGTACTAATTTTGTTGTTAAGTCATCTTCCCGCATTCCCTCATCGTGACTTTAACCTTTTTAATCTCTTGACTACTTTTGCGGTACTTAATTATTTACACAAAAGAATTGATTAATTTTTCTATTGACATTGCTATACAAAAAGATTTTTAAAATGACATCATTTTATGGCGTTGTCTGTTAATACAATATTTACTATTATTACATAATGCTTTTAGAAGTTTTTTTAGCTTTATTGCTTCATTAATTAATAAACATTTTATTAATTGTAACTAAACTTGTATTAAATGAATAAACTTTAATGTACTTGCAATATTGTTTTGCTTTTGTACCTCTGCATAAAATCTTTTCTTAATACATGTTTATGCCGAATAAAATGGAATGTTATATTTATCGTCGTGGTCGTCATATTGTGATCGCCATTTTGAAAATGTTTAATTGAAAGTAGATTTTGTTGGGAAAAAGAATGGACATATTGTTAGCATGCGCAAACTTTACATATTCCGGGAGTATTCTTCCAGCGTTTATTCTCTTGTAATTACTAGAGATCTATCTTATCTTGACGAGTATAATAACCTAACTACCATATTTATCCGTGATATCAGCGTCGATGAAGTACTTGCGGCTATACGTAAACTAAAAAGCAGTGACACAACTGCTCCTGAAAAGATACCTGCTTTCCTAGTTAAAGATTGTGCAGATGTTTTCGCTGCTCCTCTGTGCTATATTTATAATGTGGCTCTTAACTCTAATATTTTCCCAAAGTCGTAGGTTCAAATATAGGCGCTCGTAAAACGCTTTATCTTGTACTTGTACGTAAGCAAATTAGAGTACTGCTGTTTAATTTGGTATCCTGCCCGTAAGTATCAGATACATGTTCTTGAATCTGTACAGAGGCGATTCCTAAAATTTCTGGCATTTAAGACTGATGGGGCTTATCCCGAGGGAGGATGTTGTTATATTCAATTATTGAACAGGTTTGACTTTTGCTCTCTTGAATTTAGAAGACGTACAATAAGTTTTAAGTTTTCTTTATAATCTTATCCACAACAAAATTGATTCACCTGAAATGTTATCTTTAATTAATTTCTCAGTTCCTTTACACAATACTCGATACAAAACAGAATTCCACTATACGATATCACATACAAATGTATGTGGTATTACAAACTTAGCAACAAAATTTGCGAATGATTTAAATTCTAATTAAACTTTAATGATGAGTATTTTTGGAACCTCTTAATCGATTTTGACGACCTTTTTTTCAAACTGTAGGTTATAGTACTGGCAATTCAGCCAAGTGACTATCGATTAACTCCAAAATTAATTTTATTCATATACAAGGTGATTCCCTTTAAAGGAAATTTTAGGATAAATTTTGAAACACCCTGTGGAGTGAACTGGTCTTTTACCAACTTTCTACAAAAACTGCTCAATAGAGTCGTTTAGTAGTAGCACTTTCTTTTTAGAATCATCTTTATTACTAACGGAGATGCTGAGGTTTTTTGTGAACTTATGCACTAGTGAAAAAAACTTATACCTTAATGTTTGAGACTTCAATTTCTAAAACTAATTTACAATAATAAAAAAAATCAACAAAGTCCATACAATAAAGTCATATAACGAGTCATTAGTAGCGGGTATTACCACCTCTTGCAGCATTAATAGCCTGGCAACGTCGTGGCATACTTATAATCAGCTGTCGTATCTGTTTTTGGGGGAACTGTTGTCAAATCTCACTCAGCCTCACTCCCAGCTCATTTAAATTTACTGGTGGTCGTTCCAGGATTCTTATTTTTCTGCCCATTCTATCCCATAAATGTTCAATTGGGTTCAGGTCAGGGCTCCGTGGTGGCCAATTCATACTTTAATACCTACTTCTCCGAGGAAAGTGTGTACCACTCCAGCAATATGCGGTCGTCCATTATCGTGCATAAAAATCAATTCTGTCTGTTCTGTTCTGTCGTTTACGTATCTCTGACATGTTAATAGTCCTTGATTTATTATCACCAGCTCAGTTCGATTTTCTATAGAAATGCCACCCCGTATATAACTGACCCACCACCATAACTCACAGTAAGTGCAAAGTTACGTTGTCTTCTTCTTACTGTACTTTTACTTATTGGAAAATTGTAGCGTTCTATAAATTGGCGGCGTAATAATGTACTGTTCAAAAACCTTATTTTAATAGCCAGTAAACGTGTATAACGGTCTTGCCTGTGATTAGTTAGTCGGAAATGACCTTGTCCACGTCTCCTCGTGTTTCGTCCAGTTTCCCTAAATCGCTTTAAAACACGAAAAATGTTTGCCTGAGAAATCGCAAACCGCTAAGCTAACTGCATTTGAGTATATCCGCACATTCAGCTTCAGATAAATTGTGATTTGCATTCATTTTTAAACCATAAATTAAGAAACACTTACAACTTAAAAATAACGTTTAAGTGGCTAAACTAACTCTAAAATAACATAATTGACATAATGAAAAATTTCTTTTGCAAAGATGCTAAATAGTGTTTTTTTTTTTGTATATTTTAGCAAAAAAATCATGTAAAGACAAAAACCTCTTTAATAATAAAGATAAACAGGTGATTCAAAAAAGTAAGTGCTACTAATAAACGGCTTTAATGAGCAGTTTTGGTAGAAAGTTGGTTAAAAGACCAATTCACTCCACATGGTGTTAAAGTTTAATTGGAATTTTAATTATTCGCTAATTTTGACGAGAAGTGTATTTAATCGTAACCTGCTATCGTTGGGATAAAATGATTATGGTGGGAAGACATTAAATTTTATAATTTGATGTGAATGGACACTTTTGTCTCCGCCATAAACCGACATTTTCGTAAACGTGAAAGGTAAGGCTTTAAAGTGTCATGGCAATGTCTATTACATAAAATAGTAGATAGTTAATTTTACCACCAAATGGATAAAGTGCAACTTGTATTTCAGTGTATAGACTTGTATTTTAACCGTTAGCAATAGTAATTTATTAGACAATACCGTAGAGAAAGATTTTAACTATCGGTAGAGTTATATTTCACGAGATGTTTATTTTGTTATCGTCGTATATAATCTATTTTATATATGCAGGGTTAACCATATGGAGTCATCTGCATATCTTGGTAACCATTCGCTAGCTTATTCTGAATTCAAAATATGGTGTATTCGATAATGACATTGCGAATGTTTCCACGGATTTAGTTTTTCTGAAATTTATGTATTCATCGTTATTACAAATGGAACACCTTACATATATTTTTATAACATTCTATAGAGAATTTTCATTCATATACCATTTGTGTGTTCAATAATTACAGAGATAATTGAAAAAATGAACAAAATATTTTTGATCATTCTAATGTAACTATTAATTAAACCAGGTGTTCGACTTGTTGGCCATTAACTGCCTGACAATGAGCTAAACGACTATACAGCGCATCCAGTGTTTCTAATGTGATCTCATGATCAATATTTCAATACGGTCTCGTTCCGAAAGTGACATATTACTTTATTATTGAAAAAGTTTTGTTGTAGAACAATACGATCAAGGAAATTTAACTCGATCGAGCGGTATTAACAATGCGACAAAATATTTTAATAATTAACAAGATATTTCTAATTAACCTTCTTGTTATACTCATATTTAATAGTTCAGAAATATTTTGTATATTTTTTTTAATATCTCTCTTACTATTGAAAATAAAAATATTAAATGGTGTATCAATAAACTCGTTGAAAAATTCTCTATCGAACGTTTCAATTGAAATAATGGCAATATAACGAATCGTTGCTGAGATGTATGGATGGTTCCATGCATTTGTTCAAATTTTAAATTACATACATATATATATATATATATATATATATATATATATATATATATATATATATATATATATATATATATGGTAAGTAAAAAATAATGGGTCAACACTAAGCTGGAGATATATACCAAAGTATTATGTTGATCTCGCCTTATACGAATGTCACTGGTTTAAGAGATACAGGGTATTGAAGGTTTAAATGTTATTTTGAAATTTTTCAATAAATGAGAAAGTTTTGATACCATGAATCCGAAAATTGGTAGTGTTGGGTTTTGTGGTGTGAGAATTACGAAATTGAAGCTTATTTTGACGTTGTTGCTAGAGGGCGCTAGCTTAGGTCGTCTAAATTTATCAGTTTCTGAGTTATTTGCATTTAGAAGTTTCAATATATTTTGTGGATTTTCTTTCAGGCGCTGATATTACAATTTGTTTTCTAAGTAGGCTTGTGTCAAATTTCCATATCAATAAATATTAGCACATTTTGCATGCGTGATTTATTATTTGTGTAAAACTATTAGCTAGTGATCAAAAAATCCCACGATATAATACTTTTTCCAACAATTAGATGCGTTATATGATTTGAGTGTTTGCTCAGGCTAATTGTAATGGACATTGAAACCTTTAAATGCAAATAACTCAGAAACCGATAGTTAGGCGACCTAAACAAGAGTGCCTTTTTTATGATGAAGTGAACGTTCTTTTAGATTTTTAACTTTTTTTAAAGCATAGCTCAACAGATAAAGAAAATATGTTTTGATTGACCTAAACAATACGGTGAAACTAGCGTCCTGTAAGAGCAATGTTAAAATAAGCTACAAATTCGTAATTCTCGCACCAAAAACGCAATGCTACCAATTTTCAGATTCACGTTATCAAAATTTTCTCAATTATAGAGAAATGTCACAATAAAATTTAAACCTTCAACACTTTGTATCACCAGCGACATTCGTACAAGGCATGACATCAAGCATAATATTTTGTTGTCTTATATCTTCAGCTTAGTGTTGACCCATTGTTTCTGACTCACCCTGTATACAGGGTGTTGCCTTGCGGGACAGCATCCCGATTTGAATATAATTTTTATATATTCAATTATTAGCTTCCCTAACTATTTTAAAGTGAAAGTTGTAGCGAAAAAATACTGCATTTGTAATACTATTAATTATAATTTTCCGTTTTTCTAAACCCTACAAATCGACAAAATAAGAAATTACATTTTGTTAAAAACCGGTGATGCTTTGGAATCTTATAAACAAACAACATGCGCATCTACATTATTTGTCATTGTTCCTTGACGTCAACTAATTTTGACATGTAATTCTGTTTGGGCTACAACATATCCGACGCAAGAAAAAGTAGAAATGGTAGGATGGTTAAGCTAATAATGGGTTTTAAGAGAATAAAATGCTCCGTCGCGTCGGCAGATACTATCGTTATAATTTTCCGAAACCAGAGTAACCAAGGAAATTGGATTGAAGGATGACAAAACATAGATACAAACATAATGTAAGCTTTTAGATCTTCTATATTTTCAAATCTTTGTCCCGGGTAAATCACAGATTTTAAATATCCCCAAAGAAATAAATGATTGGGAGAAAGATCGGGGGATCTTGCAGACCAGTCAATTGTTACTGGAAAAACTGGAATTTAAAAATTGGCATACATTACGACTGTATATGTGGGGCATCTATCCATCTGCAACCAAAAACTGGAATATAAAAATTGGCGTACATCACGACTGTATGTGCGGGGCATCCATCCATCTGGAACCAAATCTCTTTATTGTCTCTAGCAACTTGAGCCACAGCTGGACCTATGCCCTCTTCCAATAACTGCAAGAAACGTTCTCCTGTCAGGTATTAATGTAAGAAAAATGACCCAATAATGTGATGTTCCAGCATTTCCGCCCAAACATTAACTTTTTGGGGATATTGGGTCCTGGTTTGTAAAGTATTATGTGGATTCGCAGTAGCCCATTCTCTGAAATTTTTCACGTTTGGTTCATTATAAAGTGTGAATGTGTATTCATCAGTAAACAAACTATTATAAAAAAAATTCCCTATCTTGGTTATGTTTATCCATAATTTGCAAGCAAAATGCGCCCCTTCTCTCCAAGTCATGCTCACGCAACTCTGGATGACATTGGTATTTATAGGAGCGAAATTTGTGCGTTTTTAAAATTTGCAGCACCCGAGTGTGATGCAAGCCCAAGTTTCTTGCTTGTGTCCTTAAACTTATGTGGGGATATTCCGCTACTGCAGCCAACACAATGAACGTATTGTGATTTTCTTGACGTTGGCGTACATTTTGAACTTCATTATTGCACTTGCAGTTATTTAATGCTGTACCTGAAATTTTCGCACGATTTAGTGGAAAGTTGTATACTTGGAATTGACCTATTTTGGTATGTTACGCTAAATAAAGCACTCACTTGACGGGCACTATTTCCAGCATACAAATTTAGTATATATATATATATATATATATATATATATATATATATATATATATATATATATATATATATATATATTCTACACCGCTTCTAGTACTATATGAACATAGCACAGATGATGCCATTTTTATACATAGAGTGGAAATTTTAAACTTGTACATTAATTTGTTAAAACGCAACGCACGTTTACTTCAAGATAAAGTATTGCGTCATCCATCGTACTATATGTACGCCATTTTGAACTCGTCAATCACTAATCCATAAAACAAACGAACGACTAACGTTTACTGCCATGACCTGCCGGATTTGTTACATCAATATGGCGGAAGTGATAGTTTTTATAGCTAATACAATGTTCTTAAATGTTTATTTAATGCCAAAGATTTAACTAACGACGTTTTGAAGTCGGGTATTTATAAATTGAACTGCGCATTATGTAGTTATATTGGACAAACAATTTAGGAACTTTGATATTAGATACAAAGAACTTATTAGAAATTACAAATATAAATATACAGACAAATCAAATTATACCAAACATTTAACATTAAATAATCGCCTTATGACTTCACAAAACAGGATACAATTTTTACATCTATCTATTTGTATCTATGGAAATCACGACTACTCTGCTTTCTTAACTCAACCAAAGAATAAAAAAACATATCGGACGAAAAATAGTACAAGCATTACGAACGTTAAAAGTTTAACTGGTCCATACAATATAAACGTTGTCTTCGACAAGTAAACAACCCTTAAAGTTTAACTGGTCTCAGACAATCTAAACACTGTCTTCGACCAGTAAACAACCCTTACCGTTCTTAATACTTCATATACTATATAGCCATAGTTTAATTTATGCATGATCAAGGGTATAATCATCAGCAAATAATTATCATTTCTTGAACGTAATAACTATGCATGTGTTTAAATTCTTTTAGCTACAATTCAATGCACAGCTACTTCTGATTTTATTTGAGGATCAATTTTAATCATTAATAGCATATTTTACTTTATTATTAGTAATAACAATCTTTATTTGTCATACTTAGGGAGAGGATGGCTTTAATTAAAACTGAATCATAATGTTTTTCAGATGGTATGTTTAGTGATTAAAAATTCACTGTTTATTCTATTATATGTACATACGATTTAATATACAGTGTCGTGTCTAAAAATATCCACAATGCAATACACCTACTATTATTGTTTATTTAATGACTTACTCATGTGTATCTATATAATAGTATATTGCAAGTGCAACGCTTTTACAAGGCATTTGAGCAATTGTAAGGATTGCAATGAAAGAGACCATCGTTGGGGACTAATCTTTCAAGTTGAACCAAAGCTAGAAAAGGAATTTTTCTTTAAATGCATTGAAAATGATTTGGTTCGATTTTCAATGTTATTTTCCTATCCTAAGGTAAATTTTTCATTATTGATTGATAAATATTCCAGATTATGTTCAAAGCGTTCAAACGCCGTAAAACCTACAACTAAAATAGGTTAATAGAATTAGTTTGAATTAACAAATGTCCTTAAGAATTTATGTAGGAATTAAAAGAAGTTGATCACTAGTGGTATCTACTTCGTTCCGCTTTCATAACTATATTGATATAATAATCTCATCCGAAAACACACAGTTATATTGGCGTTAAATGTAATGTATAAAGCTGAATTTAAAACTTTAAACAAATTAAGAATAGAAACTATTTAAACAACTTTCACTAGTGTCCCATCATAAATATGTTATTTAATTAAATTAATGGTTATAAGAAATGAAAACAAAGAAAGGAACAGTGAAATTTGTTGTGCTACCATGCTTTTGCTAACATATAAGCTTAAACATGATTCTGGATAAATGTATCAATAATAAATTTTTAACTTTGGGACATTAAAATATTTAAATTGACAATAACAAAATCCAATGTACCATCAAAAATTTAATACTTAAAATATTACGTTTAAATCTGAAATAATTCAGAATCAAGACTAGAGTAATTTAGTTATTCATAAATAAACATTAGCAGTTTGTTTACCGTTTACCTAAACTGTTGTAAAATGATATTATGTTATGTATCATGAATGAACCATAGTTATATTTATGGTAAAATATTCAAATGCAAAAACAGAATTATAATAATAACATTTTTGTATGTAATATATATATATATATATATATATATATATATATATATATATATTAGGAGCAGTTTTGGTTTTATTTCAAAGATATCAAAATACCTAGATATAGACATTACACATATGGATTAATTATGCTCTATGCAATTTTTGATATGACGTGTAATTTAACGGCAAAAATTTATAATGTAGAATTTAAGTTTTAGTTCAAATTAAACGACCTCCCGTATGCTAAGCCGGTTGTGTTAGCACTACTCTATTAGCTCGGTATATGTACCGGGTGGCCAACTGAGAACGCCGTCGGCCATATCTCAGGAATGGATTATAGCACAGATTCGGGAAAAAATTGTATAACAAAAGTGGCCTCGAGAAACGCCTGGAAATTATTTTCAGAATTGTAGGTCCACCGCTAGAGGGCGTATTTGACAGTTAAAATTTTAAAAAGCAAAATTTTTCAAAATTTACTCAATTAAGGGCATATTAAATATTATAATCAGATTCCTCGACAAATTCTGCATATTTTTATTTGACAAGTTTTGGTCTCTCTTCAAATAAGGGGCGGGGAGAATGGAAACCTTGTTACGAAAAAACGCCTTTAATTCAGGTTCTGCTTGACCGATTTTAATAAACTTGATGTTGTTTGAAAGAGCTTTGTTAAACAATAGAAGATTTGTAAATTTGAAGCAATCTAATTATTAAATTAATTGGTAGAGGGCGCTGTTTAATATTTTTTAATATGGTGTTTTCTCTTTACAATTTTAAATGAAGCATAAAAATTTAAGTAGGTCTTTAAAAATTAGACTAAATTAGTAATAAAACAGTGAAAACCGCAAGTCGATATCTATTTCCTATCCTGAGATATCGTAAGAAACAGGTAAATGGCGGGAATTGTTCTTACTACGTCTAGTAGGCTAGTTCGCGTTAACGGAAATTATTAAATTTAGCCTGGATGGAAAGATCTTACATTGGTCTGCAGTAATTTAAACTGTTATCATACTAATGTTATGGTTGCCGCTAGATTACCTAAATGTAATGCTGGACTAATTTTTAGAAGTAACTTTAGTAGGCGGATTTCATTGAAAAACACCACTGACAGAAATTGTCAAATGTGACAATTCTGTTGAACTGCAAATTAATTCATGCCATTTCGAATGCCGGAGCTCGGTTTTAAACCTAAAGAAGCCAAGGTTGTCTTTAAGAAGGAGGGCACTACGAATTGGGATAGGTAAATCTCATTTACAAAGAATCTTCAAGGAGAACAAAATTTTACCATTTAAGCCGCAATTTAGGCAAACTTTAGAGAACGGTGATGAAGCCAAACGTCTGGATTTTTGTTTGGAAATGGGCAATAGAGTTTTGGAAGATTCAAATTTTCATAAACGAATAATGTTCTCCGATGAATCGACCTTTTCAACTAACGGAGTCGTTTCCTCCCAACATTGCCGTTACTGGAGTAGGACGAATCCAAACTCCGAATTGCTAGTCGCAGACAATGTTTGAAAAAGTTAATGTGTGGTGTGCGATTTCGTACCATGGAATTATTGGCCCGTATTTTTTGATCAAAATTTAAACCGTTATTCATATTTGGAAATGTTGCAAAATTTTTAACTGATAAACTGATGAATTGCCATTGAACTACCAAATTGAAATGTTCTTCCAGCACGATGGGTGCCCTGCTCATTATGCCGGTACTGTTCGCCAGTGGCTCAATACAGAGTTCCATGATAACTGGATAGGAAGAGATGGTCCCATTTTATGGCCGCCGAGCAGTCCTGATCTCACAATAATGGACTTTTATCTGTGGGGTCGTTTAAAACAAATTGTGTACAGTGAGCCATTAGACAATGATGAAGAGCAATTGAAAAATAGGATACGGAATGCTGTCCAGTCCCTTTCAATCGAAGAAACAAGGCGCAGTTTCAATGAATTCAGAGCTCGCATTGAAATCTGTGCGGAAAAAGGAGGAGCATTATTCGAATAGAAAATTAATAGTTCAGTTTTTGAGAATTTCATTTCATTTTACCATCAATTGTTAAATTTATTAATTAAAACTTGTGAGACCAATTTGATTTTTCCTTTGAAACAAATCAATTTACTTCAAAAATTACGAAAAGCTCGAATTTTTCAAAAAAATGATATTATCTCGAGAATCGTTTGAGTTAAATAGCAAGTAATTTGTGTTTCGGGGTTTGAAAACAAGCAGGGCAAATCAGCAAGAATGAAATTTTCTGAGAAATCAAAAATAAGAGAATTTTCCCTCTTTTATAGTCGATCCGAGGACATACTGTATATATATATATATATATATATATATATATATATATATATATATATATATATATATATGCAAAAGTGCTTATACAAACCCGAAGTGTATGTGTATAAGTTGACTTCATCTCCGATTTTACTAGTTCACCTCCGAAATCGGAGGCAGTGGCGTTTTTTCTCGTTTTTAACGGTACATCAATACTTATAGTGCCCCTTGCGTTTTGTCAAATTTTTATGTGAAGGTAAAATATATCTATTTTTATATTTACTTACACTTACAAGTGTAATTATTTTTATGTAGAGGGCGCTTCTTTTATACACGTAGTATGTAGTTTTTGTACGTAGATTGTGTCTACCTCCTCATATGGAACGTACCAGTTCACCTCATAAAATTGGCAACATAGTTTGGAGGTGTAAGAGACGTAATATCGACATCCCAATGATTGTGCGTAATAATGAATTCTCCATTCGTTATTTGCAATTTAGTATGTTCTTAATGAGATAAATACTGATTTAGTTCTACTACCTACTTGATATCACGAATCTATCAATATTAGGTTTCTTTCGTGAGTTGTCCTAAAATGCATTGTTAACTTAGAGTACATAGTTTTTTGTATAACTGATGAAAAAAACAGTAATATAATTTTTCATTTCTGCACTTTAATCGTCAGCAACCAGAATTATTTCGAGAATCCATTTATTCTACCATTAGGTACTTTTTATTTGTTTGTCCGTATATACATTTGTCGAATCATTTCTAAGTTGACAATTGACCTTGACAATTTTTAGAAATATTTTTACTTTTACTTTCACGTCCAATATGTAAATCCAATGCGTAAGAAAAGTGGGTTCACACTCTTGCTAATAAAATACGTATACTTGTAGTGTAGTGTAGAACAATCTACTAATAGCACATCACTTTTAATTTTTAACTTTCTAATCTTAATATTTTAGGTAATATCAAACTGATTATAAACATCACATAATCTAAAATAACTTAATAAAGAAATCGTGATGATAATCATTTTGGAAGTATCTGAGGTATCCTACTTAAATAATTCGATGCTGATATGATGAGGTAAATTAACGGTAAGTATTTTGATTTAAAGTTCTTTATTAAATTTTTTATTTTGGAGGCTTATTTTCTCGAATTGCCTAGAAATCTGTTTAGTTGCAAATATTAATTTTAACAAAAGTCATTTTTCAAAGTTAATTTAGCTATAATTAATTTAAAAAGTAAATAACATAGTAGTCTCATTTAACTTCTTTTTGTTGTTTTCATTGTTTCAATACCAGCTAAAGGTAGATAGATATAATATTAGAAACATTTGTATTTTTTTAATTTTTTAGTTCTACAGTTATCGTTTAAAATTTTGTTGTGTTGATTAAAGAAGCAAATGTATATGTAATACATAGGAAAAGTGCATTTTCAGTTTCAACGGTTATTCAACTTAGCTGATACCTAGTTCTCCATTTTCTGCAATTCTCTGGGTGTGTGATTTTTCTATTAACTGAACAATGTATTATTTCTATTTTATACTTTAATTTTTTTTTCATGTTTAATAAATATCTAATTATTAATGTTTTGTTTTAGAATAGTTTTCATTGCGTTACTGTACAGTGCATCCCATTTTGGTTGAGACAGCCAAGTATCTCGGTTGTTGTTAAAGATAGAACCTTGCGGTTTTCGCGGTCCTGTGCCACTTTTTTGTGAAACTCAAGATGTCCTGAAGGATTTTTCCTAATTTCTTTCGTTCATAAGTTACAGGGCGTTTTTAAAAATTCACACTTTTTGGACCCCCTCCATATCTACGAAGTTTCTCAGCGATAATATCAAATTGAAAACTTATCTAATAGAGAATTTTATGTAGAATTCAGTGGCGCACTCAATATTTTTTTTCGGGGTATGGTTATAAAGATACGACTCAAACTTATGATTTTTTTCAATGAAACACCCTGTATTTTATCACCTCGTTAAATTACTTATTTTTTTCCTTCAAAATGATATATAATATATAAACATAAATTCTTCAAAAATGCTCCAAAATCACTAAAACATTGATTTTTAATAGTAGGCTATGGATTTTCATACAAAAAGTTCAAATTGAAGAAATACTTTGTGATTTTTCCATGAAAGGAACAAGAACAATACTAACACTAATTCACTAACAAAACACAAAACGTAGGTAACTAATAGCAACAAATAAATAGTAATAAAAAGTTCATAATGTAGAATAAGCAATTAATTAAATATTTACTCATACTATTTCATTTCGAAATTATTCGGTAACTTATTAATTGAATTGTTCAAATTGATGTCCATTTTCCCTAACACACAATTGACACAATTTCTTAATACGTCTTAATGCATTTAAAATTATGAAAGGTCGATTTTGTAAATTCTGGAAAACCGTATATTTTATTTTTCAAAAAACCCCACAAAAAAAAGTCCAACACTGACAAATCAGGTGACCTTGTAGGCCACCTAATGGGTCCATTTGTTCCAATCTAATGGTCCTGGAAAGTTCTTCTAAAACGGCACAATCAACCTCGAATTGTGAGCAGGTGCACCGTCTTATTGGAAGTAAATGGCATTAAGATAGGAGAATTCTCCAGGAATTCTGGTATTACTTCTTTTAAAATTGCCAAGTACCTATTCGCGTTGAGAGCCCCTGCAAAAATGCGGTATTTTATTGATGTCCCCAATAAGAAACAGGCTACATTAAAATCTAATCGACCCTGTTGTTGTTGCTCAAAATTAGGTGTTTGTTGGTTTCATCATACCAGTGCCTTGTGTTTTGCCTGTTAAATAAATCGGCACTGATTATATGGGCTTCGTCTGGCCATATGACTTTACTCGCAAAATTATTGTCCCTTCGAGTTTGGTTCAAAACCAATTACAGAAATTCACACGCCTCGCTGCATCACCAGGGTATAAATGCTGGACAATATTCACTTTGTAGGGTTTCAATTTGTGTTTTTAAATCCTTTGTACCGTGATCGGGGAACGCCAGTGTCATTTTCTAACTTCGTACAAGAAGTCTGAGGAGACACGGACTTTAGCTAAGACATTTATTTCATCCACTTCATTATTTTCCTTGTTATACGTCTTGGGTCGAGGTTTGAATACGCACCATAATTTAGTAGATTATTCTTTAGTCGAAATATCGTTGCTCGACTAGGTTGACGCCTCTGTATATCTACCGTTTTAAAAACAATATGTCATATAATGTCTTATTGTAAATTACTAGTTTACCTGTTTAAATATAATTCTAATGCTTCGTCAGTATTTTCATGGCATTGATTGAAACATTGTATATCATACTTTTCGTTGTTCTGAAAAATCTTTCAGCCATTATAAAATTTCACAAATTAACAAAATCGCCAAACACAAACACAATAAAACGCATCAAATTTTATCATCATGACAGCAGATGTGTTGATTTCTCCACAGTCACTTGATAATACAATGCTCCAAAAGTCAACAACAGGGTTTGTAGCATCCATGACCTACTATAAAAAATCACAAATAATAATCCTTGTAGTAAAACTTTGAAATCCACTGCACTCTATTAAAATTCAATGTTTTAGCAATTTTGGAGCATTTTTAAAACTTCATGTTTATATATTATATATCATTTCGAAGGAAAAAAATAAGTAATTTAATGAGATAATAAAATACAGGGTGTTGCATTGAAAAATCATAAGTTTGAGTCTTATCTCCATAACGATACCGAAAAAAATTGAGTACGAGGATTCTACCTAAAATTCTCTATGGGACAAGTTTTCAATTTGACATTATCGCTGAGAACTTCTTAGATATGGAGGGGATCCAAAAAGTGTGGATTTTCAAAAACACCCTGTAATTTATAAACGAAAGAAGTTAGGCAAAATCCGTTCAGGCCATCTTGAGTTTCACAAAAAAGTGGCACAGGACCGCGGAAACCGCAAGGTTGTATCTTCAACAAGCGAGATATCTGGCTGTCTTAACCAAAATGGGGTGCACTGTACACTAACGAAACAAAGTTTAAGTTTTATTGTGATCATTTAAGATTTCATAAGAAAGAAAATTACCTTTGTTATTTTACAGGCAAATGTTAGTTTTTTTTTATTAACCTAAAATAAATACCATACTTTTGTAATGTTTACTTCTTAAACTAAAAAAAAATTAAAAAATCTAAAAACAAATAAGATCGTGTAACTGGCACCAAAGTACCAAAAAGACTGGAATGTGAAAAAGCAATTCAAGAGGAGGAAAATGTATTGGGTAATTTGGATTGGATAAGAGTAAAAACGTTTATATACAAAGCATACAGAATGAACAAAAAAAATAATTAGTGGTTCTTTAATATCCATATTGAGTTGTATTAAGTATTTTTGTGCCAGTTACACGATCTTATTTTCTTATTAGATTTTTAATTTTTTTAGTTTAAGACGTAAACATGACAAAAATTATGGTATTTATTTTAGTTAATAAAAAAAAATAACTAACAAATGTTTGCTTGTAAAATAACAAATGTAATTTTCTTTCTTAACAAATCTTAAATGATCACAATAAAACTTAAACTTTGTTTCGTTAGTGTACAGTAACGCAATGAAAACTTTGGTTGTCTGTTATGAAACAATACGTTAATAATTAGATATTTATTAAAAATGAAAAAACAAAAATTAAAGTATAACATGGAAATAATATATTGTTCAGTTAATAGGAAAATCACACACTTAGAGAATTGCAGAAAATGAAGAACAAGGTATCAGCTAAGTTGAATAACCGTTGAAAACTGATTTCTAGGCAATTCGAGAAAATAAGAAAATAAAAAATTTAATAAAGAACGTTAATTTACCTCATCATTATGTGATGTTTATAATCACTTTAATATTACGTAAAATATTAGGATTAGAAAGTTAAAAATTAAAAGTGATGTGCTATTAGTTGATTGTCCTACAAGAAAACGAAATTTATTAGCAAGAGTGTGAACCCATTTTTCTTGCGCATTAGATTTACATATTCGATGACAAATTAACTAAGTGTTTTTTTCATCAGTTTTACAAAAAACTATGTACTTTGAGTTAACAACGCATTAGAGGACAACTCACGAACGAAACCTAATATTGATAGATTCGTGGTGATGTCAAGTAGGTAGTAGAACTAAATCAGTATTTATCTCATTAAAAATAAGCTAATTTGCAAATAACGAATGGAGAATCAATTATTACGCACAATCATTGCGATTTCGATAGTATGTCTCTTACACCTCCAAGCTATGTTGCCAATTTTATGAGGTGAACTGGTACGTTCCATATGAGGAGGTAGACACAACCTACGTACAAAACTACATACTACGTGTATAAGAGAAGCGGCCTCTACATAAAAATATTTACACATATTTGGGACATATAGGACCACCGGAAGTACCTGTTAACCTATACAGTTTTCACATTTTTTCAGGTAAATTAGTCGTAAATCGTGAAAAACTCATATATACGTAGTTTTAGCCTGATTATTCAACTAAAAGTGAACAAACATGGTAAAAATTAAAGATCTGTAACAATTTAATAAATAAAATGTAAACATTAAATAGAAATGGAGATATGGTCACATGGGCAAGAGATCGGAGTGGTAATGTAAGGAAGGAGAGTTCTAACCCGGATAATGAACTTTTATTAAAATTTTGTTTTAATGTGCATTTACACTTTAAAATGGCGTACTTATTGAAATTTTTATGCATTTTTACACATTTGGAACTACTTATATGTATTTTAGTTTTAAACACAAGTCATTGGACATTACCTACATAGGGCCGTATTTCTAAATAGGCTGCAAAGGCTGCAGCGGCAAAACTTTAGGGGCGTCAGTTTATCAATTTACTCCAAAATTGAAAATTAATGTTTATTCTTTCCCTAACATAATACGAACTTACAGCACATAATCTTGTAGCTCAACTTTCATGTAGTGTAATTTTGTTTGACAGCACTGCAAGGCGCAAGGAGAGCGATTCGATCTGACAACACTGTGGGCCCTACACAACAACAAACCTTCCTAACCCCTCTCGTTTACGTATGTCAATCAGTGATGAACAATGGTAATGCTTTTGTGTTCTGCTGTGTGGTTATGATTGTGCTATGATTACTAATTTAAAGTATTCAATTAAAGAAGGTACAGTTCTTAAAAGTATGTTACTATGAGTGACAATAAGAAGATACTAAGTGGTGCTGAATACAAGAAACGAGCAAAACTGAAACTTCAAGAACAAGGACTGTACTGAAACAAACGAAAAAACGAGATTTGTTTTTTAAAACTAATGTTTCGCCAGTGGAGGAAAAGAATGATAAATAAAAAGAAGGGAAATCTAAAAGTGATAGTGGCAGTGCTGATATTTGTGATGATGCTGTAGGGGACGACTATACTGCCACTGGACCGGCTTGTTCCAAAACAGCTATGTTACCAGTACCTACTGAAATACAAGTAAGTTCGCAAACATTGGTTAACACATCAGATAGGGATCCAGCTTTGTGGATCTTAAGAGGTGCTACTAGAGATCTAATAGCAAAAAATGGCTTGGACTAAAACATAGATTTAGATTTCACTAACAGTTTAAGAGAGTACAAAGATCAAAAGTTGACTAAATCTCTCTTTAAACGAAAGTTTAAAAATGGAGAAATTCATGAAAGGAAATGGATGATTTTCTCCTAAAGTAAGGGATCAGTTTTTTGTGAACCTTTTTTATCGTTTAACAGCAAAGAACGATCACAATTTGACGATAAAGATGGTTTCAAGGACTGGAATAATGGAGAATGTCGTGCATGTCACCATGAAAATACACCAATACACAAGTCTGCAATAATTACTATACAATCACGGGAATTTCTCTTAACTGTGTTGACAGTATGTAAATCAACAGTTAGGCAAAGAAACAGTATTGGAGAAATCTTTTAACAAGAATTGTAGCGGCCGTTAAGGTCCTGATATCAGGAGACCTCGCTTTGAGAGGTGAAAACGCGGTATTTGGTTCTAATAGGAACGTAATTTTTTTAATGGCTTTACAGCTGATATCCGAGTTTGATCAATTCTTAGCGACTCACATCGAAAAATACGGTAATAGTGGTAGTGGCAATACAAGACTTGCGATGAGGTAATTGAGTTAATGGCTCAAAATGTTAGGCAAGTAATTTGTGAAGAGTTGAAAAATACTTTGCTCTCATCATAGACACGACCACAGACATGTCACATGTAGACCAGTTAGTCTTCGCTGTTAGATATGTTTCAGATAATAGATATCTGACTTTCATTCTATCAGCGGGTCATAAATCAGAAGAAAAATATTTAAGTGAGTGTTGAATGAGCTAGAAAATCTGAAAATAAACATTAATGACTGCAGAGGACAATCGTACGATCACGCTTCAAATATGGCCGGTGTTTACAATGTTCTTCGAGCAAAAATAAAGGAGAAAGCTCCTTTAGCTTTATTCATCTCATGTGTGGCAGATTCCCTAACCTTGTTGGATCGTCTGCTGAAGAATCTTGTGGAGAAGCGTGCACATTTTTCATGTTGCTTCAGGAAATATATGTATTTTTTAAGTGCTCTACAAAGCGATGGGAATTCTTAACAAGCGTTATGGATACATCTTATCAGAAAAAGACAATCAAGAAAGTGTGTCCTACTCGATGATCAGCTCGAGATTATGCGTGCCAAAATTTACGAGAGTCTTGGGAAGAAGTATACATTGCTTTGACAGAAATTTACAATGACTCAACAGAAAAACCAACGACTAGATGTGAATCCCGAGAAATTCTTCGAAGATTAGAACGGTTTGAAACCGCTTTTATGGTATGTTTCTGAAGCACCGTACTTAATAGAATCGATAAAGTTAGCAAAGCCATGTAAAGTGAAATTATAGATGTTTTGTTGGTGAGAGATTTGTATGGTTCTCTTGAAGAATATTTCATGGAACAGAAAAACCATTTTAATTCATATTGGCTATGGATTTAACCAAAACTACATCTTCATCTTTCAACTTATGTAAAAGACAATAAAAGATAACCAAAAAGGAACGTTTGGTCTGACGAAGACCTAAGTGGTGAAATAAAATTTACTGGCAGGGATGACCATAAAATAAACACGTTTTTACCAATTATAGACTCTTTTATTTGTGAATTTAAGAAAAGACAAATGGCATATAACGTGTTTCAAAACACATTTTACTTCTTAACTCAGTTGTGTTATAACAAGACTGACCAGAATTTTGAAATTTCTGAGATGGAATTCCCTAGAAGATGTGTACCCAATTTGGACATCGCTTTACGTAGTTTTTCCTGCCTTAGAAGAGTTAAGAACTACCTACGAACTAATATTTCAGAATGAAGGTTAAGCTCACTTTCTTCTATTGAGGCAAATACAACAAAAACACTCATATTAAGATATTATTAACGAGTTTGCCATTAGAAATTTGGTAAGAAAACTGTTTTTTTTTTGAACATGTACGAAAGTATAGAATATAATTAAGCCCACATACAACTATATTTTCTTTGGATATTAGATAGTATTCATATTTGTATTAAACTATGAGTCTATAAACTATAGAGGGGGGCGGCAAATTGACTTTAGCCTACAGGCTGAATTTGGCCCTGGCTACATTAATATTTGAAAATGCATCTTAAAACACCAATAAGATATGCATTAAACAGACACTGAAACTTCTTTAAAAGATTGTAATTTTTGATACAGAGTAGAATTCATTTTTGACGTAGAGTTTTATTATGTAATTATATAAATCTTCAACTCTTATAGTGTACATGGGAATGTTGAGTGAAGACACCCCAGATTTTTTGATTTAAGAAATACATTTTGATGCATCTTACTAATGTACCTATATATTTCTATAACTTGAACTATTTTACTGGTAAAGGACAGAGACATAAGTATTGGATACAAATAAATCGTAGATAATCTTGTAACGTTGTTGCAAATTTTATTAACTATTAAGAATAATGAATAAAGTATACAATTTAGTAATTTTTTTTATGGAAAATAAAGTATGATACACGCGGATACGACAACAAGGAACACATGTTTTGACTACGAAATGACAAATTTCTTGTTTGAATACTAAAATTTTATGAGATTTAACAATTTGTATGCACACCTCATAATTACTTCAATGTTTTCAAATATGTGCGTATGTCTTATAGGTATAATTGACTGCTAGTTTTTCACGTTACTATGTAAATTGGTTGTCCAAATACTTGAACATTATTTTATAAATTTATAATGCTGTTTATCTTCATATTACTTTTTCTGTTTATTTAAATATTCATTTGTTATAAGTATTTAGCTAGTTCACTCTACACTCTTCGCATACAAACTCCAAAAAGGCTTTGTAATCAATTCACGTTCACGTGCATTTAGAAAACACCGTTACAGTTAAAAAAGATGATCTGTCATTTAGTACGTATAAAAAAGGTCAACGCATTTTTATTATTATTATTGTAAAATTTTTTGTACACCACAAGTAAATACTGTGCGCACTTAAAAGACTTGTCAATAATAAAGTAAGTCTACTAATTAATCGGGGCTTGTTTATTCAAGAAACCCTTAATAGTGGAATATTAAAGGGTGTTGGTCAACAGCACTGGAACACTTTTAGTCATCTCAACACTCTTGTGTTGCGGATGTCAGGTACTTCCGAAACATTGATGTTGGATTATTGTGTAACAAATGAATCTGTAAAAACGAGTAACAAAATAATGTTATATATATATATATATATATATATATATATATATATATATATATATATATATATATATACAGGGTTGGGCAAATGTGTGGAAACCCTCATTTCTGGCTAAAATATTGATTGTATCAAAAAAGATCTTAATAAAAGTTAATGTAAATTTTATGATCTATTCAGTGGCGTACTACGATTTGCAGCAGCTACGCCAATTTTCGAGATATGACGTCATCGATTGTTTTTTTAAATGGGTGATCCTGTATATTTTCGCATTTTCAGATATAACGTTTTTCTCCAATTATAATGATATAGGTTTGGTAGGTATGCGACTTTTAAATATTAAATGAAATAGTAAAATAAGAGATCGCTGTGGCTGTACTATCTAATAAAAAATATTCGTTTTTTTTTGTTGTTGCCATGGTTATTTCTGTAACATAGCTCAAATATTTTGTATTATTGTCAGTTACTGTTAATTCCGTCAGATAATTTCGGTGTAAAGTATTAGTATTGTTTTCTAATCATGGTTGAATTAAGTGAACGTGAGCGTATTTCGTTGTTAATGGTAGTTGGATTTGGAGACAGGCAGAGATCTTTAAAAGATGCATGTGCTATTTTTAATGCAACATTTCCGGAGAGAAATCCTCACATTCCCAAATCAACCGTTTCGAAGATTGTGCGGAAATTTCACGAAACTGGAAGTGTTAAAAATCGGCCAAAATCAGGTCGAAGTAAATCGGCTACAAATGACGATATGGCACTTGATATTATCCTTGATGTGCAAGTAGAACCGATAAATTCAGTACCAAAACTGGCCTTACATCACGATATTAGCGGTAGATCGGTAAGAAGGATATTGTCCACAAATTATCTCCATCCATATAAAATGCATTTAGTACAAGAACTTAATGAAGATGATCCTGATAGAAGAATGCAGTTTTGCCAGTCAATGATGGATCACATTGAAATGAATGGCAATTTTCTCAATAATATTGTCTTTTCAGATGAAGCAACGTTTCAACTGAATGGTTTTGTCAATCGACATAACTGTCGCTATTGGTTTGACCACAATCCTCACTGGATGAAAGAAGGTCACACCCAATATCCTCAAAAATTGAATGTATGGGCGGGTATAATCAGAGGACACATAATTGGACCATTCTTTTTGAGAGACAATTTAAATGCTAATCGGTATTTACAATTGTTGCAGGAGCAAATTGTTCCAGCATTAGTTCGTTTATTTCCGAACCAGGAGAATCCTGAACGACCCTCAAATGAAATTTGGTACCAACAGGATGGAGCTCCGCCTCATTATAGAGTTGACGTGCGTCAATATCTTAATGAAATATTTCCGGGGAGATGGATAGGTCGAAGAGGACATATTAAGTGGCCACCGCGTTCGCCAGATTTAAGTCTTCTAGACTATTTTCTATGGGGTCATTTAAAATCTATTGTGTATAAGACCAAACCTCAGTCGTTAGAAGAACAGGAAGACCGGATTAGGTGGCTGTGCAAGAAATCTCACAGCAAGCCATTCAAAACTCCGTAAGAGCCTTGCTGACCGACTAGGACACTGTCAAGGTGCTGAAGGTCTCCAATTTGAGCATTTACTATGAATATTTTCTCAATATGAAGCGCTCAATTTTGTTGTAAATCAAAAGTTCATTAAAATTACTAAATAATATGTATTTTCTTCATTGTATTATTTTAGTTAATATTTAAAAACGACAAGTCGCATACCTACCAAACCATATATCATTATAATTGAGAAAACGTTATATCTGAAAATGCGAAAATATACAGGGTCACCCATTTAAAAAACCATCGATGACGTCATATCTCGAACATTGGCGTAGCTGCTGCAAATCCTAGTACGCCAATGAATAGATCATAAAATTTACATTAACTTTGTGAAGGTCTTTTTGATACAATCAATAGTTTAGCCAGAAATAAGGGGTTTCACATTTGCCCAACCCTGTATATATATATATATATATATATATATATATATATTGAACTAATATTTTAATTTAATGAATTGCCTAACTAGCTTAACAGTCGCATATAAAGAATCTTCAAAGGGATAGTGTTCAAATTTACAAGACACTTTAAAACTATATGAGAAAGTAAATTGTTAGCTTGTCGATTTATATTCTGACTTTGAATTTTTATAATTATAAGTAATGTGATTAATTTACATTGAGTTGTCGCCCATTTATATTTTATTATATTCAACTCGTTCAAATAAATAGAAGTATAATTTTTAAATTGCATCGAAATATGTGCAACTCCCTGTACATAAAAAATCTTCAAATGTATAATATCTGAGCATGCGCTATGATACGCATTCATATGACCTTTCAGTGAATGCAAAATGAAAACACCCCATAAACATGTAAGTATAATTATGCCTGACTTTAGTAAATATTATAATAACCATTTATTTTTAGATCAATTAATGTTCCCTTTGGACATGAATACAAGTTGTCGCACATCATGTTTATTACAAAATATGGACATAATTAACACACAAATGAAATTATCAATGTCAACAATTACATAAACAAGATTGGTACACTCACTTAAAATGGCCTCTTTATCTTCTTTACGATGCTGGAGTTGACCGTTGAAAACAGCTCCTTTGAAATCCAAATCTGCTTCTTTGATATCCAAATCTGCTTCTTTATTAATGGTTATTCGTTTAAGTAAGTTTCACTAATATTTCTTCGTACATGATAATTCTTTTTGTTCAGGATCGTCACAATTTATTAACTTTTTTATTTCAAAATAATTTTTGAAATGCACCATTAGTTTGAAGGTTTTTTTAAATTAAACACGTTTCCAATAATAAAAATATAATAATAGAAAAACGGAAAAACGCAACTAATACAATCCATATCAAACGAAAACAAAACTTAAAAACAATATCGAATCTCCGGAAAATATTTTCACTCATAGCTGTCGATAACAACCGAATTTATTTAGAGGTAAACTAACCTTATTTTAAATTACCGACAAATGAATATCACTTGTTTTAAACTTCCGATACTAAAACCGCACTTAACTTTTGTGAAAGTGACGTCATTTTATTTAAAATATTTACGAGCAAAAATTTTGCAACATCTTGCTTAGCAAGGTGTTGGAACAGTGAAAACAGAGAGCTACTAATCCTCCAGCATTTCTATTTATATGCAAATCGTTAGAAACCACATTCATCATTTGTTATCAACAACTATTTCAAATATTTCCTCAATTCTGATTGGCTAATGCTTTTCTTAATTTTCAATTTAATTTCAAAAGCTCATAACTCTTGAACCCCTTAATCTATCTTAAAACTAACAACATTTTTGCAATCTACACAATTTTTGAATAAAATGAGTCCTTACACGAACTACTTGCTCCAATTAATAAACATGTTAATTTTACATTGCTTTATTGAATTTATACTAATTTTATGCACTTTTCAGGCCTGGAATTGATTTCCACATGAATATGGGATGCTACTACATATAAATACACATCCTTTAAACGCCTACGGCTAATTTGAAAGGAAAATTATCTGAAATTTCATATACCCTTAAAAATAAATTTGGTAAAATAGTCACTAATATATTGATTTGTGACTTGAAATTGAGGCCACTTTACTATTTTTACCTCTATAATTTATTTAGACCAATTGGTCCCAATCCATAACAATTTTATATAATTTTTATGCGAGGAAATAACATAACCTCAAATTAATACAGTAATTTTAAATGTATAATTTTACATTCTTGAGCACTTTAAATGTTTGTGAAAGTGTATATCCTTATTGTTTATGTCTTATATTAATTTATTTTCACTCTTTTGGAAGTTTATAAGTTCTTCTAAGACTTGTATAGAATTGTTAAATATCACTAATTTAAGTCTGTAAATGTTAATTATTCACAATTATTCCAGAATTGCTGGATTATTTATGTCTTATTGTTAATAACCAATGTATTTATCCTGTTTGTTCTTCAATTTTAGCACTTATATTACGTTTTCGCACTAACACGAACGTTTTCACATATCTTGTCTGCGTACACTGTAATTGTGACATTGATATATGCCTAATACTAGTTTTAACATCACGTTTGTAATCTATAGCCTGTGATTCATGTCTTTTGGGAAAATTATACTTAAATAAACCTACTAACTAATAATGAAATTGATTTAATGCATTACGATAACTAACATACCTTATACTCATGTGTAATATGTTGTCGTTTATTATTATATTAACATATTATTATGAATTATATAAATTTAGATCCATCTCAATGTTAATTAATTGTCCCTACCTAATATTATGTATCTAAATGTACCATTTGCACAAATTAATGAAATTTCTTACTATGTATACCAATGTAATTTCTAATCATCTCAACATATATATATATATATATATATATATATATATATATATATATATATATATATATATATATATATATATATGTA
This sequence comes from Vesta saturnalis, assembly GCA_036346205.1. NCBI lineage: Eukaryota > Metazoa > Arthropoda > Insecta > Coleoptera > Lampyridae > Vesta > Vesta saturnalis. The sequence continues at coordinate 119,752 of JARFJB010000129.1, read as the reverse complement.
TAGTGTCCATTTAGTGTGTAATTGTCCGATTATGGGCTCCCAGACTGCTTGTCCGAAAAAGTGTGAGAAGGCTTCCCAAATAGACTAAAGGTTGTACATTTTAAAAATATTTTCATATATACAGGGTGATTCAGAAAAACGTGGTCAACCAAACTTGATTTTGTTTAAATGGAAAACCATGTATATTTTCGCATCATCGAATAACGCGTAAAATTGACGCGTAATTCATATCCCTAGCTTCAGCGGTTTTCGATTTATTCACATTACTTCAACATTTTTGAAAGGTACACGGTGTCAAAGAAATTAGTGTACCGTGGAAGTTGGTGTAGGGATAAAAATGATTTTCTAAGGTGTTAAAGTCTGAGTACGCCCCTACTAAGAACTGTTCCCAATACCCGAAAATATTGTACAGGGCGTCCGAAAAATTTGGCTCAAACTTTGACATCACAAATATCGGAAAACTCAATTTTTTCAAATGGAAACCACCATTTTTTATGTCATTAGTGAATTCTCCTTTGAAAATAAATACGAAAGTATCTGACATGCCCTATACCTAAAATAAGCAGTTTTTGATTTATTCGACAAAAACCAATTTAAAAAAAAAACGCGTTAATCCCTTTTCTTGTAGAGTAGGCTATGAGGATTGGAACAACAAGTTTCTTACGTTTGAATTGCTTCTGTGACCATCTAATGGGTGCGTTCGCAGCTGGATAAAAAATACTTGCATGCAGTACATTATGAATTTTCTCTCTCAAAGGTGGTGCTTCATTCGCATTTGGACACTAAATACTTTTACAGTCCACTACGTAACTAGGAGCATACAAATAATTGTTAATTTACTTTGTATCTACAAATATTCAGTAACAAAGTTAAGGTTAAATTCTGCAATAAAAGGGTAATATGAAAGATGTGTAGTGTAGTGTTTTATGGATAATTCTCTTATTTTGTTCCCATATTAATTGGTCCAGCTATTAAGCAAATTATAACACATGTTCAAAATGTCGTCTATTTTGATTCAGGCAAGCTTAAAGTCTATTCCGAAATGACGTTCTGACATTTGGAACATTATTGAAAGGCCTCCGTGATACGATTTTTCATGTCTCCTTTCGTGGTAGCCGGTGTTTTATGAACTGCAGATTTTACAAACCCCCAGAGGAAAAAATCTAAACTCGTAAGGTCTGGCAATCGAGCGGGCCAAGCTATAGGACCACCTCTACCGATCCATTTTTCTGGAAATAAAGCAGTTACATGCTCTCGGACTTGTCTATGGTAGTGAGGTGTAGCACCATCCATTTGAAGCCACATCTGTTCTCTTATTTCCACCGGAATATGTTGAATAAGAAGTGGAAAGTCTTCATTCAAAAAATTGTAAAAAAACATCTCCGTTTACGCGGCCCTCAAAGAAATACGGTCCCATAACATAATTTCCAACAATACCTCCCCAGATATTTAAACTTCATTGCTGTTGGAAATGATTTACATGTACTAAATGTGGATTTTCGGTAGCGTGGTAATGATAATTATGTCTATTAACAAATCCATTTCGATGGAATGTACATTCGTCAGTAAATAATATGTAAATGGAAACTGATTATTTTCCTGTAATTTAATTTGCATCGATCGACAAAAGTTACTCGTTGAATGTAGTCATCAGCGGAGAGGTCTTGATGGAGTTGTACTTGATAGGGATGTAGTTTATTCTTTTTGATACATTTAGATACGGAAGATTTTCCAATATCTAGATTCCTGCTAACTTCTCGTACACTTATTTCTGGAGTTTCGATCACGGGTAATGTAATATCCAATTCATTGTCTTCATGTAAAACAGATTTGCTTCTTGTTTTTTTCTCACAGTTTGCGTTGGCTGTTCTTTCGAAGCGGTCTTTTAATTTTTCAAAACACTTTACCTGGGGATGTCTTCTATCTGGATATTTTTGAGCGTAGAGTCGTGACGCTAACAAACAATTTCCATCACTTTCTCCGATTGCATACGTCATGCTCACAAGTTGTTGTCTTGAATAATTTGTTTGAATCATTGCTTTACTAACACATATAAACAACTTAAATTAACGAAGTTTATGACACTAAAGCCATTTTGGATGACAAGTAAATAATAAACAAAATGTCATGTTAGGAAAACAACCACTTCTCAGCCTTCTCTGCTAAAATGCACATTTATGTGTCATAATAATGTACTGCATGAAAGTCCCATTCTCGAAAAATGGACGAAAACATACTTTTTTCTAATGGAACACCCTGTATACAATATTCTCAGCTGATAGAGAATTAAATTCTGAGCAAAAGTTGATATATGCATTTCTATCCTACAGTAAAAATTAAGGGAGATTTTACCGATTTTTTAATTTCATCAAGTAGGCTATGATTCGAAAGTAATCCTCTATTTTATGAATTTGAACACGCTCTAAATAATAAATAATTAACAGGTCTCAAATTAAATGCTGTAAAAGGTCTCCTCTTTGTTCCATACATTTTTCTACGTGCTTATAAATGCGTCTTGTGGCCTTCAAAATAGTTCTAGCATCAATACTGTTAATATGAATAATCGTTTGTTGGAGTTCTTCGATATTTGTATAACGTCTTTTATACAATTCATTTTTTAAACATCCCCACAAGTAAAAGTCCAAAGGGGTTATGTCCGGAGACCGAGGAGGCCAGCGAACAGGACCGTTCGTATTCATAAAATAAAGGATTACTTTCGAATCATAGCCTACTTGATGAAATTAAAAAATCGGCAAAGTCTCCCTTATTCTTTAGTGTAGGATAGAAATGCATATGACAACTTTTGCTTAGAATTTAATTCTCTATCGACTGAGAATATTGTATACAGGGTGTTCCATTAGAAAAAAGTATGTTTTCGTAGATTTTTCGAGAATGCGACTTTCAATTGTTTTTCTTTTCCCACCATCGTAATCAGTGTAAAAAAACTCACTACTTTGCTAATTTAACCGACTTCGTAGCTCCAAGAAAGTTAGCAATAGTGCAGATTTAACTTTGAAAACCTATATATATATATATATATATATATATATATATATATATATATATATATATATATATATATATATATAAAACAAATTTTATTTTCTTGTCAAATTGAATAAATTCCAACCTGCCAAACGGTATTTTTTAAGTTATGAACAAATACGTACATGATATTGTTGAGTAAGTAATAAACAAATACAGCAATTGCAATTCCAAAAATGTATATTGGTACTTTCATGTAACCTTTAAAAATCATTTAGTTTAGCATAAATCTGATGTAAAAGTGAAACCCAAAATTACCGCTTTGGCTATACATTTCTGTGTATTGAACAAATTTGTGAAAAATGTTTATCATCAAAATTAACGAAAAAAGTGCTTGCAATTTTAAAATAGACCTATATATATATATATATATATATATATATATATATATATATATATATATATATATATATATATATATAATATAATATAATATATATATATATATATATATATATATATATATATATATATATATATAGGTGATTCACAGTGACCGTCTGGTAGAAGCATCTCGAGAACGAAAAAGCTATTGAACTGAAAATTTATATACAGGGTGTCCGGTGAGGAACTGTACAAACTGAAATGGTATGTTCCTTGGGTCAATTTAAGTAAAAAAAGTCCCATAAACATAGGTCTGATTCGCAATAGTTACCCAGATACAAGCGTTTAAAGTTTATAAATGATCACATTTTTTTTCAAAAGTAATTATTATTAGTCAACTGGAAAAACAAAACCGAAACAATCTGTCATTTATTCGTTTGTGTTCTAATAATGACAAAGTGGATTGTAGTAAATTAAGTGTAATTTAAATTTAAAATGCCTTTTCAATTTTCTAACGAAGAGTATGCTGACATCATTTACATTTATGGATTTTGTGATGGAAATGCGAGAGCTGCCGTTAGGGAATATGAACGAAGATTTCCCAACGGAGGATTCCAAATCACCAAACCTTTTCTTCTGTGTTTCAACACGTTCGAATTCATGGTTCATTTCCATCAGTTTCAATAAGATCTGATCGTCCTATGGAGTTAAATGTGAATGAGCAAGAAAACATTCTACAGATGGTTGATCAGTCAGGGTTGAGTGTTAGAAGAATTTCTTCTCGAACGGGAGTCCCCTTATGTCAGTATGGCAAACATTACATGATGGGCTTTGTATCCCTATCATACACAAAACGTTCAGCACCTTGAACCTGGAGATTTTGCTTTGCGGTTGAATTTCTGCCAGTGGCTACAAGAAAATCCACAACTAGTTCCATTCATTTTATTTAGTTACGAGGCGCAATTTACTAGAGATGGAGTGAACAATACACGCAATTCTCATTTGTGGTCAGATGAAAATCCACATGGTACAAGAGAAGCTAACTTTCAGCGCAGATTTTCTGTGAATGTATGGTGTGGTATGATTGACGATCAACTTATTGGACCTTTTTGTTTGAGGAACGTCTTACAGGAGAAGCATATGCTAACTTTTGCGGAATGAATTGCTACCGCTTTTGGAAGAAGTACCTTTACTAACAAGACAACAAATGTTTCTTCAACAAGATGGGGCTCCTCCCATTTTAGTCGACAGGTGACAGAATATCTAAATGTTGCTTACCCTAATAGGTGGATTGGGCGTGGAGGTCCGCATGTTGGCCACCGAGATCGCCTGATCTCACACCTTTGGATTATTATTTGTGGGTGATCATTTATAAACTTTAAACGCTTGTATCTGGGTAACTATTGCGAATCAGACCTATGTTTATGGGACTTTTTACTTAAATTGACCCAAGGAACATACCATTTCAGTTTGTACAGTTCCTCACCGGACACCCTGTATTTACCAAAACTAATAATATCTTACAATCTAAACTATTTCAAGTTAAAAAAATTTGTACTTTCTGAAAAGTTAACGTGTTGTTAACATAAATTCTCGATAGTGCGCCCTCATGGAGTCCCAAATCACGATTTCAAATTTATCTTTTTTATTATTCTAAGTTTTTGTTATGAACGAATAAGTTCAAAAGTAAATACGTAATTAAAAATGATTATTAATTTTATTAAATACATAAATAAAAAGTTTACCTCGAGTAGGTACTCTAGCAAAGCACGGGTCGTAGGTTCAAATCCTACTCGAGGTAAACTTTTTATTTATGTATTTAATGAAATTAATAATAATTTTTAATTATCTTTTTTATATTTATCCATAAGCATACTTATCTAATTTACGTAAAAGACTAACAGTAATGCCAGGTATTCCATCGGCGGGATTTCCACGCGTGCGATACACATCGTTGAATAAAATGGTATCAACATTGTGACTTATGTTATGAAAAACTGCTTTAGCCAATTCCTATACATTTTCATTCTGCTTAAAAGGTACACCATGAATTTCCAAATCATTTACCATTAATTTTTGTTCGCAGTCGTTATTCATTGCCTCTAACTCGCTAATTTTTAACGTAAAATTCTTGTGAAAAGTACCAACATCGTTCATTCTATCAATTAGTACCTAATAATGATTAAGTGATTCCGTAAATTCACGGTTATGCCTATTTATGCCTTGACGTAATAATTTAGTTTCCGATATTAAAGAAACCATATCTTCATGGGGCACTCTCGCAAAAATTGCCTGCGCGACTCTTGACAGCCTGTCAGTTTTTAAACATGTTGCTTACACTACTTGTTAATCACAAATTAAATACTTTTTATCCAATTCGTCAGAAGTGAAATAATGCTTAATTAATATAAAAAGATTCACTTAATTTTAACTTAAAATTTATTGTATTCATCTTTTGCAAGTTAAAACAATTTTTAATTTCTATCTGTCTAAAAATAGTTCCAGTAATGCAAAATCAATCTTATCATATATATTTTAATCTACACTGTGTCCTAAAATTAACTCCCCAGCCGCCGGGGTTAGACAATGATCAAAGAAAAGTCGAAAATTGCCTCCTTACGAAATTATGGCCATCTTAAAGATCGCAATGAAGGTATTTTTGCAAAGCAAAATAGTGGCTTTACCCTGCCACAAATTTCAATATAATTTCTTGGGTTCGTCTGGGTCAAAATGACCAACAATATTTAAAAAACCACATGAAAAATTTAAATTTGAAGCCGTAAAGTCCGCGAGTGCTGTCAATAGCCCTTTTTCATAGAAAAGTTGGGGGGAAATGCGCCAAAAACATCAGAGTAAGACATTTGTCCATGTGCTTAACTATAAAAAAGAACGTTAATGCTTTTTTGGATTGTAAGAAGTAGCAGATGGTGCTGGTTATTAGAGTCTTGGATAGTTCCTTATGAATTCTAAAATTTTTTGTAATGATACTACGCCTGTGACATTTAATTTTTTTTGGGAGCTCAAAAACGATTGAAAATGTTTACAGATCTACAGGAAATAATACTTTACAGAATAATAGCGTCAGGATGAAGTTAGGTCGTTATTAGAGGAATAAGACCGTATACCGCAATAACAATGCTAAAAATGTAAGTCAACTGAATAGCAAAATATTCTCATCTTCAATTAATTAAGTTGGTTCATGCAAAAGTTACTGAAATTCACGAAACAGTAGTTCTTCAAGTAGGTAGGTACGGCTCGCACATCTGCACGGGACGATTTATTTTTTGAAGATAACCTATCAGTTTTTTAATTGTAAATTAAGCACTACTTTTTACTGTTTACACTTTTTACTGTTTATTTGGGACCATTATTTTATAAAATTTGGTTTGACGTCATACCACAAACATTTGAATCACGCTTTCAAATTTGGATGTTGCCTTATATGTTGCTTTAGAGTTATTTCAGTTGACAAAAAAAGGTTGTACTCAAATTACTCTACGATGAACCGATCTCCAACAAAATCCACTGTAGACCAGTAGGTGTAAAATATTATTTTAAGTTTCAGTGAAGACGCAATTCTAGTTTTTGAGTTATTGCGTTGATCATTGACCAAAATCACCGTAACGTAGAGGTTTAGGTATTAAAAATGTACCTCAAACTTAAATCAAATAGTTTTTAGAATTTTACAAAAACCAGTCTCAACGCAATTTTCTGGTTTTGGTCCTTATCTGCCTAATGGGCCAAAATTGAATGGGCATAATCGGCGGAATAGTGATCGTTTTGGTCAAGTTTGGCGTAATGGTCCGCCAGTGAAAGTCGGAGGAATGGGTGCTGCTGGCGAAATGGTTGCCGGCGTTCTGGTCATGTTCGGTGTTTTGAACTTTCAAAATATAATATTGTTGTAGTTTTGGGCATTCGGTGAAATGTCCTAAATCTCACTCGGCACTTTGGTAATTGTCGGCACAACGGCTAAAATTCGATAGTATGGGCGTAAACGGCGAAATAGTAGTCTGTGTTTGACTACGTTCGACGTTTTGCACATCTAAAATATAGAGTGGCCGTTTTGTGAATTTGGCGGAATGTTCAGGTCTCAGTGAAAATAGTTCATTTTGATCCATTTCACTAGTTATGGATAAGGTTATGAAATGACTAGCAATATTAAGCAATTAAAAAAAATTATTTTCGCAGACGATTCACTTGAAAATAAAAACTAGCCGATTTAATTTTTACAGCAATAAGCTGTTAGACGTAATAATTAAGATTAACAAAGCAGTGCTAAATAATTAAATAATTTTTACTAACATTATAAACATAAATTAGCAAGTTCCTAATTGTGTAATAAATATATTGATGTATGTAGATAGTTAACAAGCTTCCTATAATGAATTATTACAACAATTTTCTATAAGTTCTTGCGTATTAATGTGAAAGCAATTACCTATTTCATGGTAATCAGTAAAAGAAACTATAATTTACTATAATTACCCATGCTAGTAGTTGTAAAAATATTTGGTGTGGAAACACCACACGACCTTTCAACCTATAAAATGGAAATTAAAAGAAATGAAATAATTTTGAAACATTTTTTTAGGATAACTATGCGACCTCTTTTATAAGTTCATTACGAAAATAGGCAACATTGTTAACGCAAAAACAATAATCTATGTCAGACGTTTAAAACTTCATGACAGGCAGATATTAATAGACATCAAGATGCTAACTTGCATTAAAAGAAATCAGTCAAATAGTACTCTAGAAGTAGCTAAAATCGCAAACTAACGGCTAGTTCTGATTTTTTAATATGTTGTTAGGACTACTACCAGTAGTGTATATCTAAGTTTGCAGCTTCGAAAGACTTGTGCTAACTTCGTAACACTCGAAAAACCGCGTAATTTACGCACTTTTTTTGTTTTTTCCCTATATCTCCTAAACAATGCGTCTTTCATAAAACGTGTGATTTACGTTTTTAAGGTAAATTACCTTTTCTAAATTGAGATCAGAATCAGCTCTGTAGGTACAATAGTTACCAAGATGCAGCCCTCAAAAAATTGCCAATTTTTTCCCAAAAAAAGTAAAATGTTAAGAGATGGTGTACTTTCGACCCCGAAATCGGGGAAAATACTCATTTTACGGGTAAAGTCCCATGAGAAGATGTTGTATCGAATGTAATTAGCTTTAATTTAGGCTCAGAACAACGTCTGTAGGCCCCATAGTTTCTTCACATTGCTAATAAGTAAATAAAAAAAGAAAAACTGCATTTTTCGCAAATTTGTTCTGTTTCTCACGGCCGTTTGAAGGTTATTTGACTAATAGTGTAATCATTTTAAATCAAAAGTTCTCCATTACTTGAAAAAACTCGTATAAGCGTAAGACTTGGTGTGTATATTGAATTATACTTCCGGAATAACATACTAAAAGTCGTCGAAAGGAAACTTGTGCTATGGCTGTCATATTGGGAAATGGCGCCCAGAAAGCAGTATAAAATGCAATATTTGAAAGAAAATTTGACAAATCGTTAAAAAAAACACTAACTTTTTTTTGCATTTATATTTTCTGTGAATTTTTAAAAGTTACAGTGCTGATGCTTTAGTTGCATTTCGCTACCAAGCTAGGCTACCATAATAAACTCTTACTGAGTATAATATCCATGGTTTGTTTTATTGTATTTTTCTCCACGCCTTCACTGAGTGCGACACCACAACTGCCCTTTTCGTGTATGAGAGGATTAAACTGTGGAGCGCCATCCAGAAATACCCTCAACTCATCACCATAGCTGAAGTATTCCTCCAACCTACTTCAACCCACCAAGCTATCTTAGATGCCGGAGCGAAGTACCTAGTAGCTTTGTGTGGAGGAAACTACACTGAGGATACCCTCCAGAGCCTGCACTATAAAGTTTTTGTGAAAACAGCCGCCTTCGCTAAGGTTGACCTCGCCCGTTTGTCTCCAACGGAAGATGGTGCAACATTCTATGCCTAGCGAACTCACCACCAAGTTCAGATGTGGTTAGGGGTGGAAAAAGATGTCACCCAATAAAGAAGACAGATCAGGAGCTCATTCAAATAACAATGATACACGAACTGGTACCCCCTCCCTTCTGAAATTTCTATCATTCTTTCAAACTACCCTCAAACCGTCGTGAGAACTCAACAGAGCAAATTTGCGAAAAATGCAGTTTACATTTAAAATTACATTTGCTACATGTCCCCCTATGAGTTTACCCGTAAAACATTTTCCCCGATTTCGTGGTCAAAAGTTGACCAACTCTGAACATTTAACTTTTTTGGAAAAAATTGCTAATTTTTGAAGAGATGTATCTTGGTAACTATTGAACCTACAGAGCTGATTCTGGTTTCAAATTTTAGCAAATGTAATCTACTTTAAAGGCGTAAATAACACGTTTTATGAAAAACGCATAGTTTATGAGTTATAGTCAAAAAATTAAGCGGTTTTTCGAGTGCTACGAAGTTAGCACAGGTCTTTAGAAACTGCAAACTTGGATATACACCACTGGTAGTGGTCCTAAAAACATATTAAAAAATCATAATTAGCCGTTAATTTGTGACTTTATTGTACTATATGACTGGCCTATATAGCTTTAATTTCAATTAACTATTAACTGTGAACCTCTTTTTTGTACGTTCATAACGAAAACTGGCAACATTGTAAAAACAAAAACAATCTATGTCAGAATGACGTTTAAAACTGCATGTCAGATAGAGATTAATAGTCATAAATAGATGTTAACGTAAAAAAAATTCCGAAGCGCCCCGCGTCTATAAAAATATCCGTAACACAGGTTCAGCATTCTCAATCATATTTATTTAATTTTTACATTTATTTCGCTTTACATTGAAAAACTTTTTAAAGAAAATTTATGTAAAACTAAATTTTCTTTAAAAAATACTTCTACACTTTTTCTTATAATATAATCGTTATTCAGATCATGAAAAAATTTTAACTAACATTTAAATTCTACCTTAAGAATTTTTTTGCTGCTAAATTGCGCGTCATAAAAAAATTGCACAGAACATAATTAATCGATATGTTTAAGGTCTATATCTAAGTATTTTTATATTTTTGAAATATGTATTTGTTTTAGAAATATTTGATAAAAACCAAAAACTGCCGCTGTATTTCTCCCAAAATCTAATCAGCTCTAAGCCAAATGAAAACAAGCTTAAATACAAAATTTTAAGTACGTAGGTATTTTTGTTCTGGAGTTATTGTGGATACGCACACACACAGATATCCAGACATGATGGCCGATCTTGGTGAAACTTGGCCAAAAGTTGTAAAATGAGCTAATAAGTCGATTTAGCGATAGTGAAAAAAAACTCGATTGCATATGCATAATCTTTTATACCTACACTATGTATATGTAGGTTGGAAGGTAAAAAGTATAATGTTTTTCACTCATGCATATTTATAAACAATATGTGTATTTTATTGGAGTGACTGAGTGGAAGAGTGCCACAGCGTATCAATCTTTCACCTATTTGAGTCAAAAAAGTGTCATGTTATTTTTTTATCCACATCTAGGTATTTATGAAAAAGCATAGCAGCTATACCATTGCTGCGACGACCAATCAAGAAACGTTGTCGGTATCTACGCTAATTGCGAAAAATCCGTTACAAGTAATTTTTCATAAAGGCAGCATGTGAAGGTGTACATGAAACATCCGTAATATTCAAAACTGAATATTTGAAAGAATACGATTTATTTATGAAATTGCGAATTTAAGCTTTACTGAAACAAGTTTATTAGCTTACTTTGAAGAAAAAGCAAAACAATCGAAACAAACAACCCTTCGGCTGACATACTCAAAATTGAATGCTAATGACAAAGAAAATATTAGTGATTATCCTATACTAATTATCCTACCTTTAGGATATCTACCGACCCTATACTAATTTCGTATTCAAAAAAACAAGTTGGTTGGTTTTAAACCAAAAGATTCAAGACGTTTTCAAGAGAAAGGATCTAACAGGTTTCTCTTACACATCATAATGTTTCCAAGGAACGCTACCTAATGCATAAAGTAATATATATTTTTCAATTTTAAATACCAGTACCCATAACGTTATAATTTTTAGGTAATTTTGATAACTAGGGTTTTTGGAGTAGGCAAGAACTCTACAAAATAGTTTTAGAGAATATAATGGCAATTTATCATCACTATTCTGGATACCAAAATACATATTCAACGACGGTTTAGTGCAATTATACAACAAACAACATAAATCTATAATAGAAATCTATCGATAATATAAAGTCAAACTACCAGAGAATATGAAAGATAATAATTTTTTCCCATAATTTCGAAATGGAGTGGGTATAAATACCTACTCAAAAATTCCCTAAATTATTGTTAAATATCACACTGTCCGCTTGTGCAGCAAAATTTCTTTCTCGTGAAAAAAACAGATACACTTTACTGACTGTTGCATAAAGAAATATTTTAAGTTAAAAAAATTTGTACTTTCTTATGAAGCTATTCATATCAACTTTGCGTTAAAGCTACAATAGATAGTAAACAAATAATTATAAAATCGGCTGCTGATATTAGTAAATTAAAAGCAGATTTATAAATTAATAGTTATAACTCAAGTCGTAAATACCATTTTTGATAAAATAAAATTGATATGAAAAATGGATTCTAACATTTCACCTAACGATTTTCAAATATACAACCTTGACATTAATTTGTACAGTAAAACACTAGTGTTGCCCAAATATACTACTGAAGGAATTAGAAATGTTTTTAAAGGTAAAGCAATGAAGTGGAATAATGAGCTTGATGAAAACCTTAAAAATGCATCATCTGTTGTAACTTTCAAAAAAAGACTTAAAGACTATTTAATAGCGAAATATTAGTCTTAATTTAAATTTGAATTTTTGAGAAAAATAATAATTATTCTTTGTTTATTTTACTAGAATTAATCCTATTTTATCTTTGTATTATTTGAACACTTACATTATCCTATGCTATGGTTGTTTGAGCAATCTATTATTACATTTCTAGACAAGTCCAATTTACTTTAACATCTAGAATTAGGAACTGTATGATTATTTTGGTTGTTTATTATGTTGTACTTCTCGTGAGATTGTCAGAAAGGTAAATAAAGATCTGTCAAGGAGATTATTAAATAAATAAATCAATCAATCAAGCTCTCTCAGTGTCTGTCTCTCTCTCTCTCTCTCTCTCTCTCCTCTCTCTCTCCTCTCCTCTCTCTCCTCTCTCCTTCTCTCTCTCTCGCTCTCTCTCTCTCTCTCTCTCTCTCCTCTCTCTCTCTCTCTCTCTCTCTTTCTCCTCCCTCGCCTTCTTCCTCTTTCTCAAACAAACAAATCAATTAATTAAATCGATCTCAAACAAATCACGCTCGATCAAATCAAACAATCAGATAAATCTCAATCGATCAACTAAATCAATCTCAATCAATCAAATCGTAACCTACAGCTTGCGAAAACTAGTAAAAATGCCTATACAACAACAAATGTAACCAAACTCTAGGTCAGACCACTATATTATTTTACATGCAAGGATTTTCTTAGATAGGGAATTACGACATCAAATTAACTTGTAACACTATTGTCACGTTTTGAATACAATGACAAAAATATGTTTTACATTTAAACTAGTAAAAATGCTTATACAATAACAAACATAACCAATGAATTTTTAACGTAACCTCTTAAAAAGTAAATAGGTTTGGAACAACTAGTTTCTGCCAGAACTACGATAGGATAATGACTTTTTTATTAATAACATGGGCATAAATATTATAAGTTCCAAACGTGTCCAGATTCTTCCCAGATGTCTTAAAAAAGTTAATTATACTGTCCCTAAACTGTAACATTTGTTGTTCTTTTTTCAATAGACCACTGTAGTCTTCTTTTACGCTGTTAGTCTGTTCTATATATTCTATTCTTCGTTTTGGAATTGGAAGAAGCAGCTTTAAAGCTACTTCTTCTAATTCCAAAACACGCAAACATGCAAACACGTAAACACGCTAACGCAAAAACATGCAAAGACACAAACGCGAAAACACGAAAATATAATCGCGAAAACATGCAAACACGAAAACACGCAAAGACTAAGATATGCAAACACAAACTTGAAAACACGCGAACACACAAGAACACAAACACGAAAACACACAAGAACACAAACACGAAAACACGCAAACACGAAAACATGCAGATACGGTTTAGGTTAGGTAAGTATTGACCTAAGCTAAACCGTGCGTTTATTAATCTAACCTAATATTGCACGTGTATTGAACTAACCTGAAACGTGGGACGAGAGAAACTAGAGAAACGAGAGAGAGGAGAGAGATGCGAGAAACGAGAGAGACGAGCACGATCAACTTCTACTACAGAAAACGTTTGCTAGTTTCTTTGTGTCTTCGTGTTTCCATGTTGTCGTGTCTACTTGTTTTCGTGTTTGCGCGTTTTTGTGTTTGTGTGTTTGTGTGTTTGCGTATTTGCTTGTTTTCCAGTTTACCTATCAATATAACAGACACTGCATCCAGGAGACCAAGCTGCAAGAATTTCGTTTAGTAATTGGTACATTAATATGATTCAACAGAATCCAGAGTTTCAAAATCAAATTTTGTGGACTGATGAAACCAAATTTACTAACTGCGGTATGTTCAATAGGCGCAATGAACATTTGTGGATGCAGGAAAAGCCTAGGATACTTCTTGAAAGACGGCCTCAAAGAAAATTTAGATTCAACGTTTCTTGGACTTTTCATTACGACGACAACTTGACAGGCAAACGTTATCTTGAGTTTCTACAAAATGGCTTTCGCAATTTAGATGGTAAGAAAATACGAAAAGCTGTAAATTCCATTGTGAAGAGATGCCGCGTTTGTGTAAATAATAACGGTGGAGATTTTGAACATTTGCTGATATAGATTAATTTTTTTTACATACATTTACTTCAAAGTCGAAATTTAAGCTTAATAATTCCTAGTTTCTTTGCGTTCTTGTTTTATTTGATGCCCTAATTTTTAGGTGAAATGTAGTCCTGTATCGTTATAAAGAGAAAACTTCTAAATTCGTCCTAACTCAAGTGAGCAGGAAATTAGCATATACAACATGTTACGCATTGGAATGTCTAAAATTTTTATTCGTGTCATTTTGTTGTATTCCTAATAACAACGATTCTACAACATTTAAAAGAAAAACCTCTTCGTTTCGCTCATCAAAGTTTTAAATGAAAAAAAAACTGTATTTATTATGGCAAGGTTGTGAAACTCCCAAAAACCATAATAATTAATTCATTTTTTCATGGCCAACTGTAAATCAATAAAGAAATCATTATAATTTTGTTATTTTTAAAAATAAATACATCATGTCTAGTATTGTTATAAAGCTTAAACAAATGCGCATCTGATAAAAGCACAGCCTACTATACCTTCCATTAAAAAAAACTAAAGTTTATATCATAACTTTGGAATAACAAGAGATAGAACAAAAGCCAATAGATAAAGCATAAAAAATACTACCATTTTTTCCTCTACATTTTTTTCTCAAATCGATAATAACAGAGTTATTTAGAATTAAATAAAATGCAAAATTTTGTTTTTTTTTAATATCTAGTAAGCCATGAACTTTTTCCAATTGAAAGTGTCGTTAATTTAGGCTCATAAAACTACAACTCTTTCCCATTTAACCGAATCTCTATCTCTTGTAGTTTCCGAGGTGCCAATGCTTAATATATATATATATATATATATATATATATATATATATATATATAGAAACGGTATGTTGTCAGTATCTCTAAAAAACGAAATGATACATTTTGCGAATGATAAAATTTAGAAAATTGGCTTGAACCAAATAGGTTGATTTTGAATATGTTATTTAAAAGCAACAATAAACAAAAAACTCCAGAAAGCAAAGATTTGAGAAAATTGCGTCACCCTTGTGCCGCACCTAAAATTTTTAGGTATTACAGTAGATGACAAATTTAAATATCCAGGCTATATTGACGATATATGCAAGCTGTATCGATATGCTTAATAATCTATTGATTGTATCTTGACCCTATTTTTACTGTGCTGTGCTACATGCACAACTTTATGAAAATAAAGATTATTATTATGATTAATACGAAATTCGTTTGAACGGGAATACTCATACAGAGATAAACCAAAACAAAGATATTTACATTTGTGCAAAATACTAATAAATGAAGTAAAAAATTTAATTATTCTTTAACGTGTAATTTTAATACAAATAATCTATGAAAGAGTCCTTACTTCTAAATTATTGGTGTATGTGGTAATCCTATATTTATTTACTTTGTCCAGTAAAACGACAAAGTTACTTTCACTAATTAAACTAAGATTTCCAGAAGGCAATTAGTTTGAACAACTGGAATAACAAATAGAGGACGTTATTACAGCCGAAACAGACAATTCGAGAATAGCTGACCATGCTTAAAAGCATAACTATCTAGTCAAATGGAAGGAAGCGCAGGTTTTGGACGAGTGTTTGTTTTAGAACCTTCGTATATGAGTTTACCGAGTAGCACAATCCTACTTTCCACAATCAAGTAGGGTTAATTAACATCCAGCTTAAGACAATTATATTAACAAAGTTTCGATTGTGGTGGCGCCTAGAGACATATTTTCCCGAATTGAGATATTTGAGTATAAGTGTAAGGTGTTTGAGCTTATTAAACATTCATTTTACTTATTATTTCGACCACGCCCATCTCCCTGTTAGCTGGCTTGGCAACCCGCTTACATTAGTAAGCCTACACGACGCCTAGTGCGGTTTGGACGTGTAACAACACTCACACACTCACACACTCACACACTCACATCTCACACGCTCACACACTCACACACACACACTCACACACTCACACACACACACACTCACACACTCACACTCACACACTCACACACTACACACTCACACACTCACACACTCACACACTACACACTCACACACTCACACACTCACACACTACACACACTCACACACTCACACTCACTCACACACTCACACTACACACTCACACTACACTCACACTCACACACTCACACACCTCACACACTCACACACTACACACACTCACACACTCACACTCACACTCACACACACTCACACACTCACACTCACACACTCACACTACACTCACACACTCACACACACTCACACACTCACACACTCACACACCTCACACACTACACACTCACACACTCACCTCTACAAACTCACACACTCACACACTCACACACTCACACACTACACACACTCACACCTCACACACTCACACTACTCACACACTCACACACTCACACACTACACCTACACACTCACACCTCACACTACTCACAAAAACACACTCACACACACTACACACTCACACACTACACACACTCACACTACACACACTCACACTCACACTACACACACTACACACACTCACACCTCACACACTCACACACTCACACCTCACACACTCACACACTCACCACACACACTCACACTCTCACACACCACACACCCACACTACACACTCACACTCACACTCACACACTACACTCACACTACACATACACTCACACTTACACACTCACACACTACAACACACTACACACTCACACACTACACACTCACACTCACACACTCACACACTCACACACACACACTATCACATCACACACACATCAAACATCACACATCACACTACACACACTCACACTACACACTCACACCACACATCACACACTCACACACACACTACAATCAATCATTCTTTAGGCATCCTTCAACACAATCACACACTCACACACTCTAACACACTACACATCACACTCACACAACACCTAACACTCACAGTCACACTCATGCTTACACACACACTCACACTCACAATACACTACAATCACACCACACAACACTTCCACACAATCTTTAACGCACATACATCAACATACATTATTACTAAACAATTATAAACACTCACACAATATAAATATATTCAAATGACATTTAAAGCATTTTTGCTTAAAATGTATAACACCTCAACATGCTATTTTAATAATTAATTGATTTTTACAGTTTTTCTTAATTGATATATTCTATTAAGGATAATAGTTGGCTTAGAAAACCAGATATCAAATTGAATGAAGATATTCTACTCAAAAAGAAATTTCACTTCCAGTAAAATATTTTAGAGACATTTTGTAATTCAAATAAGTTTAATTGTAAAGTTGTTCTTGTGGAATGGTAACAATTATGAAATCTAAAGATTAAATATAAAATTATCAAAAACCTCAAATGCAAATTGAAATGAAATGAAAATAAACAATTAAAAATTATGAAAAGCTAACAGTTAATCAATTTTTATACGTATGTAAACATCTAATTCTATAAACGAACAAAAATATAAACACAAAATATCAATATAAAAACACACTAAAACTACAGATATTCTTCAAACTGTGCGCATTCTTTCTGGATGCAGACTTCGCATCGTCTTCTAATTGAATTTATGGTTACATATAGATAATGGTGTTAATTGTGTAAAAGCCACACGAACACATTCTTTAAACTCATTCACAGTATTATTAGTTCTTTTGTATATAATGTTTTTCAAAACACCCCATAAAAAGAAATCTAGAGGCGAAACATCGGGTGAACGAGCAGGCCACAACATTAGTGCTGTCGTTCCCATCCAGCTATTAGGAAAACGTAAATTTAAGTAGTCACTAACGATACGGGAATTATGTGCGGGAGCTCCGTCTTGCTGAAATATGCCATTGCGATATTGTGCTAAAGGAAGACTCTCTAGAAATCCCTCCAAATGAGTTCGTAGAATATAGAGACATTTCATTGAGTTTAATGTTCCTTCATACATATGATAATAAAAACGTCCGTTTTTAATGCAGCACCACACATTTATTCCAAATTTCCCTTGCCTCCTGCGGACAACACTGACATGAGCATTAGCATCTGCCCAATAAGGTAAATTATGATTATTAAAATTACCATCACTACTGATATGCGCCTCGTCGTCTATAGTCAAAAATGTTCTTCCGAAACCTACAGGAATGGTATTTGTGTTTCTTTAAACTTTGAAGGGTTTGCTTCGAGACACGCCTAGATTAACTATTTGTCCAGATGAAGTTGTTGGCTCTACTTCGACTTGTCCTAAGACGACCATTGAATTTTCTTCAGAATTTCATTTAAAGTAAGTTTTGGCCTGGGATTTTCAAAAGAACCGAATTCAATTAAATTTTTCTGTAACCTAAAATTAATTAAGATATTGTTTTGAGCTACCAAAATTTTAATTTCTATTAACTATACCGTTCAAAAATATTTTTATTTGGCAGCTGCCTTTCAGGAAAATTTTGTAAATATAGTTCTGATGCCACATTCTTATCACCTTCGGATAATATAAAACACTTTAACGTGCAAAATTTTTCTGAATTTGTATAATTAGGCGTGTTAATAACTAAATTTCAAGATCACTTTGTTGCACACTTCTAATTTTGAATTTATTCAAAATAATGCAATAGAACTTTATTCCATATCTTTTTAATTAAGGAGGTATTAAAATGTGAATGCACAAAGTATTCTACTTAAAAAGTGTCTTAAGAGTGTTTGTACAGTTTGTCGATACATTTAAAAATAAAAAGTTATTCAAGTTTTTCAAAATCGCCATTTTTTCAATTTTGGGTAATTGCGCAGTAACGGTCAGAGATATCTTGATTATGACTATTAGATCTTAATTAACACCAAAATCGAGCACAAGGATGCCATATTACTTTTGCCTATCTGTAATAGAAAGAGTACTTCCCATAAGAAAACGTCGAAACTGAACCACCCTGTACATTCCTTTTAAGGCGATACAGCGAGTCCAACGATTTTCTAACTCTCCAAAATAGGCATCAGTTTCAGCTATGAGTTCTTCATGTGAGTAAAATCGCTTACCGGTGAGCGACTTTTATAGGTTTGGAAACAAGTAGAAGTCGTCACGTCTGGCGAATACACCAGTTCAAACCCGATTTCGTACAATTTTACTTGCACAACTAACGATGAATGAGCAAGCGCATTACCGTGATGATAGAGAACCTTTTCTTCTTCAAATGCGGCCGTTTTCTGCCATTTCAATTTTCAAACGATCTAATAATGACGAATAATATGCACCCGTTATGGTTTTACCTTTTCTAGATAGTCAATGAATATTACTACGGAAGCCATAATCTTTCCGCCCATTATTAGGTTTTTGGACGCTTCGAGAACTTTGGAGTGTAGAAATGTACGTCTATGTTTCATCCATGGTTATGAATCGACGCAAAACTCCTTTGGATTTAGCGTAAACATTACCAAATTCTGATGGGAAGTCGTAACACGAATTCATTTTTGGTCCACGGTTAGCAAACGGTGGAACCCATGCAGAGCTTCTTCACACCTAACTGTCTCGTATAATATGAACACACTGCCAAACGACATCTTTGTGGTCTCAGCTAGCTGAATTTTACTTTGGGGTCGTTCAACATAACATCATGGATTTTTCCAGGTTTTCTGGTGTACTGGCGTCTTTTGGGCGTTCAGATCGTTCAGCGTCATCGGTGCCTGTACCGCCATAACGTAACTCATAAAAACAACTTTTGAATCATCTTCATCGACGGTGTAGAGTCCGGATAATACTTATCTAGCTTGGCTTTGGTCTCGGTTATCATTTTCTTGCGTAAATAATAGAACACGAAATTCAGATTTTTCCATTTAAAAAAAACACGGTTGGTTGCTCCTCACTGCTGTAACTTGCAAACAAAAATTTTGACAGATGTCTGATGAAGGATGAGGTTTTCTGTGAATGGTTCACATTAGTGCATACTAACGCCATATTCCAAACTTTTTGATCCAGCTAGTATATTCTCTTAATTATAGAGTTTATACTTATTTGCAAGCAGTTTGTTTAGTTTAAATCGGTAAGTAACAAGAAAGGACGAAATTTGGTTTTGAATTTTAACGGAAGTGTAATCGCGAAAGAAAAATATCTGGTGTGGACCACCACACGACCTTCCAACTTACAAAATGGAAATTAAAAGAGATGAAATAATTTTAATAACATTTTTAGGACCTTCTTGATAATAAGTTCATTACGAAAATAGACAACATTGTAAAATCAAAAACAATAATCCATTTCAAACAGACGTTTAAAACTTCATGACAGGCAGTTAATAGATGTCTAGATACTAACTTAAATAATTAAAGGAAATGAAATAATTTTAATTATATTTTTAGGGTAACTATGCAACACCTTGTATACGTTCATAACGAAAACAGGCAACACTGTAAAAACAAATACGATAATCTATGTCAGAATGACGTTTAAAAACTTCATGTCAGATAGAGATTAATAGACATAAATACATGTTAATTTAAAATAATTCCAAAAGCGGCACGCTTGTATAGGATATCAATAATACAGTTTAACCAATTTCATTGATATTTAATTAATATTTAGACTTACCTTGCGTTATATTAAGAAACTCTATATAGAAAAGTTATGTAACTTCAAATTTTCTTTAAAAATGTGTCTACACTTTTTCTTATAAAATTAATCGTTATTCAGATACTGAAAAACTTGAACACTTAAATTCTACATTAGGAATTTTTGCTAAATTACGCGTCGTATCAAAAATTTGCATAGAACATAATTAATCGAGATGTTTAAGGCCTATTTCTAGAATTTTATATCTTTGAAATGTGCAGCTGTATTAGAAATATTTGATAAAAACCAAAGAGTGCTTTAACAAACATCACCGCCGTTGGATTTCTTCAAAAATCTAATTAGTTCAATCCAAATGAAAACAAGCTTAAATACAAAGTTTTAACTATGTACGTGTTTTCGTTCTGCAGTTATCGTAGATACCAACATGTATCACACACACACACAGCACGCATCACGCACACGCTACAGCACCACGCACGCACACACGCACCACACACGACACGCACACACGCACACACGCACACGCACAAAGCACATAGCACACACGACACACACCACACCCACACGCACAACCACACCACACGCACACACACACACCACGACACACACGACACGCACAGCACGACACAGCAACATACGCACACACGCATACGACACAGCACACACAACCACACAGCACACAGCACACACGCACACCACACACACGCACACGCACACACGCACACACGCACACACACACACACACCACACACACACACACGCACACACACAGAACACGCACACAGCACACAGCACACAGCACACAGCACCACGCACACAGCACAGACACACGACGCACACGCACACACGCACACGCACACGCACACACACGACCACGCACACACACGCACACGTCACGCACACGCACGCCACGCACACCACACGCACACGCACACGCACACGACACGCACAGCAACGCACACACGCACCACGCACCACGCACACGCACACACGCACACGCACACGCACACGCACACGCACGCACGCACACGACACGCACACGCACGCACGCACAGCACACAACGCACAGCACAGCACAGACACACGCACACGCACACACACACAGCACACGCACGCATACGCACACGCATACGCACATGCACACGCACACGCACAGAGACTCACACACACACACGCACGCACCAACGCACGCACACACACACCACACACAACACCACGCACGAACCACGCACGCACCACGCAGACACCCACGCACGACACTTACGCACCCACGCATGCAGGCACGCACCAACGGACACGCACACACAAACACACATCCACGCACGCGCACACACGCACGCACGCACATACATCCGACGTCATGACCGACCTTGGCGAAACTTGGCCAAAAGTTTTAAAATGAGCTAATAAGTTGATTCAACGATAGTGAAAAAAGTCGATTGCATAATCGACTGTATATGTATATGTAGGTGGAAGGTAAGAAAATGTGTGTTCTCTTGCTAATTAACTGAATGCGACCACACGACGTAGACATCTATTACAACCTCCCGTTGAGTCAGTTAGTCCTTGCGAATTTTTCCGTCAATAATTGTTCGTTGCGTGGCAACCCACATTCAGCGAAAACTTTTACTATTATTACTAAATGCAAAAGAAGAATATATTTAAAATATATAAAAAATCTATAAGGTGTTCTCTTTAAAATGCCATTGGTAATAAAATTGTAGGTAGCGGACCGAGAAAATTCTTATCATTGTAATAAAAATTTTTAATCGCAATTGATACCGCTAAAGAAAAGATGATATATGGATTTTAATATCTTGTCAATAAGGAATATATTTTATTTTGTGTTTCATGTAATTAATATTTAAGTGTGTGTGTAATTAAGGTTTAAAAGGAAAAGAAAATATATGTTGGGTTAGAAAAACAAGTGTTACTGAAACTGCCTTACTCGTAACGACCGCGACAAATCGGTTAAATTGTTTTATACGGCCGGAGTTAGGTAAAATGTTGCCGGAAAAATGAAAAGACGGCTCTGTTTGAGAACGTTGAAGTTGACCTATGGGGTTTGCTACGGACGAGTGCATATTTTAAAATTAACACTTCTTTCAATGATAAATGTGAAAATATTCCCATCTAATATTTCTTGTTTTTTAGATCTTTTAAAAATTGAGGTGGTTTTGGGAGTAAAACTGTTAGTTGCAGTTGAAGGTTCTATTGTTTCGTTAGAAACCAGAATTGTGACCGTTGTGGCTATAAATATACTATCGTTTCCGCTTTAGTAAAAACTGAAAACGCGAATTTGTCCTTTCCTTTTTATGCTGGTTTGAATGTAAGTTTTTTTAAAAAATTAAAATTAAAAAATTAAAGTAGTTTGTAAACAAACGTATCGATAAATAATCACATCGTTCTGGTTTTAATCAGCGATATGGGCGTGTAAACAATATATCTATAAATAATCGCCACCGTCTTGAGTTACCGTTAAATGTTGGCTATTAAGTGATTAATTAAAGATTATATTTAAGCGTGAGCAGGTATTTGAATGTATATTAAAGCTCGCAGCAAGCAATTCAAAAGCTTGTGTAACCTATTGAAAATCGGCCATTGCCTTGCAAGAAGTTACTATTTAGTTATCACGAGATATTGCATTGCACAGAATTTTCTCTTGATAACAAAGTGTAGTAATGCGGTAGTGATTTAATTGCAATACGCCATCTCGCAAGCACGGGTCAGACAATACACTGCCCCCCTCCCCTCATTGCTCGAATGATTTGGCATAGTTGATTGTTTACTAACATTTTCGCCCACATAGAGAACTTAATAAGTGGACAAACGTGCCATGATAAATCTCAGTTTAATTTGTGTTATTAACAGTATCGTGGTTTACAGCAACGTGTCTAGATGCCATTAAGAAAGCCTCACATTTTCACCTTTACGTCAGATTTCGCAATTAGAAACTGATTGCCCACGGCTTTAGCCGTTAAAACTAACCAGTTCTTAGTGGATTTACACACCGAGAGATCTATGGATGAACGTGTAAGGTGAGAAGGGATGTTGCCACTGAAACTTCCGCGTAATTGCATGCGGGTAGGTTATCTGTCACTTTATTAACGTAACTGTTTTATTTTCACTTTACCCTTGTAAGGCTTTGTTTTAATAAATTTTCGAGTGTATTTGATTCAGTCAGCTTACTTAGAGTTGTTTACGAACTGATTCCTTTATACACTGTGTCTAAGATAAGGATTCTCACTATGGGGATTTCGCAAATGGTAATATATACAACTCCGGTGAAATGGGAAAAAGTTGTGTAATTGGGAGACCAATGAAATGACACAAAAATCGATGGTGTGATTTCTGAAAAAAATTGAATTTTGAAATTTCTGTTTTCTTTTTTCTAGCGTTATTATAAATGCTAAAGCAAAAATACAAACACTTTTCATCGCAACTTGTTACGGGCTTTAACGTAGCATAGTCCGTTTTTCAATCGGACGTTTCTTATTTTAATAGCCATTATCAACTTTTTTAAATACGGTCCTGATATTTTGAAAACTGATTTTGAAAGGTTTTTATTGCAAATTAAGTAATGTATCACATTTGATGGTCTGATCGCGTTTTGAACCTTTTATGAACCATCACGAAATTTTGAATACAGACCTGCATTTTCAAGAAGTTGATGCAGTAACTTTCCCGTATGATTATTACACACTATAATAAAGTTTATTAACCTTAGAATGTTTAAATCAACAAACAAATTGACGGCAAAAGAAAAACTACTAATTCCTTTTATTTTTAGTGTAAATTAAAGTAAGAATTACTTATAAGTCTTATAATAGTTGTTCAAAAAGTTCTCCATTATTTTCCAAACACAAATAACACCATCTTACAGTTGAATTCAAAACATTGCGAAGTATTTGAGACGCTACACTTTCAAATGCTTCGAGAACTAAGTTCCGCAATTGATTGTCATTTTTAATATTGTGTCGGTAAATATAATTTTTGACACATCCCCAGCGAAAAACGTCAGGAGGTGTTATATCGGGGATCGCACTGGCCATCTTACTTTCAAATATGTTCCAATCCATCTTGCTGGAAACCTTGCCGATAAATATTCCTGGACGGCTCTATAATTATTGTAACCAATAATCTTCAATATCAGCTTAAGGTAAATCAGCTGTTTCTACTTCATTTTCTAATAAATTTTGATAGCGTTCAGAATTTAAAGATCCGTTATAGAAAAATGGACCTATTATTCGCATTCCGAATATTGCAGCCCACATATTAAAACCGAAACGGTGTTGGTGTCTGCGCAATTTATAACTCTAGGATTTTCTTTTGCCCAATAGTGAGCAGTTCTTCTATTGAAAATTCCATTATTGGTCACCTGACTTTCACCTAACCAAATTATTTTATATGGAATTGCTCATTATCTGTACATTGCCTAGTATACCATCACATAACTCTGCCCTTACTGAATCCCTGGTCGAAGTCCCTGATGAATTCTAAATTTAAATTGACGTATTTTTCTTTTTATAAAATAAAATGAGCAGTAGAATAGGCCACTCAATTGTTTGTGCATTGTGTCGTGTAGAAATTTCTGGATTTTCCGTAACAGCTAATAAAATATTATTTTCAGTGCAAGGTCTTTTACGAATTTACAGGCTTTCTAAATGCACCATGTTCTCTTAAATTGACTGAAGTTCCTAAATATGGTTTTATTAGGCTGGCGTCTCTCTGGATATTTGTTTAAATAGATGCGTTCCACTTATTTGTAATCTCGTTGACATAGTATGTAACTCTATAGCATATCATACTTTTCTACATTTTAAAATTGCACCATACTTTTTGATAAGAACTACCACAATTTAACTAATTCAGAGTTAAATACAAAATTGTACAATACAAAATTATGACAGACACTGAATTACTTTAAAGCCGTCTATTTTATTTTTTCAAAGCCGCCTGTTTTTATTTATTCTTTTAGAACATCACATCGTTGATATTATGTCTGAGATAGAACTGTAAGATATTATTGATCTTTGGAGATTCATGAAAAACTATTTATCAGCTTGGAAAAATTAATTTTTCTTTTGGAAATTATACCGACATATGTATTTTAGCAGTATTTGATAATGATCATTTAAATAGGTTACTTTAATGTTAATTTTACAAGCACTTAGTTTTGTATGTTAAGTTGCATAGTTAACAATATTTTGCTTTAGTACTTTTCCTTGTTTTATAGAATATTAAACACAAAGGAAAGTTAACTAAAAAACTTTTTGAAAATGCAGGTCTATATGCAAAATTTCGTGATGATGATCCATGAAAGGTTCAAACCGCGATCACACCATCAAATGTGATACATTGCTGAATTTTTAATAAAAACCTTTCAAAGTCAGTTTTCAAAATATCAGGATCGTATTTAAAAAAAAGAAGTTGATAACGACTATAAAAATAGGAAACGTGCGATTGAGAAACTGACTCTGCCATGTTAAAGCCCATAACAAGTTGCCACGAAGGAGTGTATTTTTGCTCTAGCATTTATAATAACGCCATTAAAAAATTAAACAGAAATTTCAAAAATTAAATTTTTTTCAAATATCCGAAAAACAAAAATATCACACCATCGATTTTTTTGTGCCATTTTATTGGTCCCCTAATTACACAACTTTTTTCCCGTTTAACCGGATTTGTATCTATTACCATTTCCGAGATCCCCATAATGAGAATCATTATCTTCGACACAGTGTGTATATATATATATATATATATATATATGTATATATATATATATATATATATATATATATATATATATATATAATTTATTGTAATTGTACGAATGCATTTTTGGGATTAGGTGAAAGGCTGTTTTTATTCACGATACGATTCTTTATCTATTTCTTAAATTCTTTGTCTGTTTTTTTTGTTATTGCCTACTGTGTAGTTTAAACTGCATTGCAGTTACCTTATTGCTAGCTATTAATTTTTCTGTTTGTTTTATTTCGTGTGTAACTTAATCTGCATTATTTTTCTTTTGACTTTACTGCCGGCATGATTGGTTGTGTAACGTTCACATGTTTGGTGCCAAGATCTTAATTCTAATTTATTTATGACACAATTGTGGGTGTGACTTCACTGTTTGTTATTTTTATTGTGTATATATGTAATTAAGCTGCCTTTTATTTTCTGATACTTAATTTTATAATTTTGTGCACATTTTAACCTAATTTAATGGTATTTTGTTATATCTGTATACTGAACCTTTTCTTTGATTTTTTTCTCTTTGTTTTCTTATTGTACCTACTTGTAAAATTGCTTATTGATTAATAAACAAGGTTTTCTTTGTGGTTCTTTCCCATTGCGTAAATTAACGGGTTGAACCATCATTGCGCAAAGCTGGTTAATTTTAATTTGGGTGATTTTATTCTTTATCTGTCCTACTATGATGCAACACTTAACCTCATCGATTCCTTTCTCATTGAATTAACACAGCGAAGCCTACGACTACACGACCAATTGTTTTGATCAGATTTGAGATTTACGAGTAATTCATTATTAGACTTGTAAATAATATCTAAAGTTTTAATTTAATTTAAGTGATGCACGACACTAATTTGAGTAAGGGTAGCGTTATTATCACTTGTAATCTCCCTAGTGCTTGGATTATTTCCGTCGTTATTGACGCCGGGATATTCTCGGGGATAATATCACTACTGTTATGATTATCATCTCGTTACTCGTTACTCGTTACAACCTTTAGACAATTGAACTCGTGCTTCGCACCCGTTCAATTTTCATCGGTTTTAACTCGAGCTATCATCGATTATTAATCATAACACGCACGTGTTATATTTAGTAAGAGAATATAATGAACGTTAATAGAAAATATATTTTTTTAAAGTCTACAATTTTAAACGATTTGTCACTTTGACAGTAAACTATTTTATTCATTAAAATTATGTGATAGTCAACATGCGGTGATAAAATTATCACCGATTTGATAACCTATTCTGCGATTTTGTTTTTGTATTTTAACCAATGAAAGGAATCAAAAATGTACCATGTGACACGTGAATTATATTCTCAGTAAAGTCCAGATACATCAATTAGCTTTTTTTTTAATTTGCATAATTGCAAATAAGTTCAATACTACGCTGTTAAAGATTTTATAGTCTTTTAATTATTGAGAGTAACTTTAAATTACACTTTTAAGGATGGGTACCTTGGGACAATACAAGCTTAATACTCTGTAACATATTTTTGATTAACAAACCTACAACCCCAACCTCGCTGAAAATTCAGAGTTTAGTGTTTATCTAAAAACCACCTAATCGATATATATATATATATATATATATATATATATATATATATATATATATATATATATATGTATATAATATTAAGGCAGTTTTATGGTATTGTAATTGTGACAATTTTTATGAAAGCTTAGTGAAACACCAACTATCAGTAATTTGGTGACAAGATTTAGCCCTGTTCACTTCTTCCAAAGGTGATGAGTCTCATAACGCAACAATGCAAGCTGCCATCAATACGATAACAAGAGAATCAGAAGATGTAGGCTTTCGATTTTCTACAACAAAGACAGTGTGCATGCATCCTCCAAACCTATTTCTAAAAGGAAATAAAATAAAAAACGTGACGAATTATAAGTTCCTAGGAGTAACAATAAACCACACACTCACATGGAGATCGCATATAGAAATGTAGCAAAAAAAGCCAGGAAAAGATTAAACATAATCAAATTTCTCGCTAATTCAAAATGGAGCGCAGGCAGGGACAGGGAGAGTCTATTCGACTATGGATCAATAGCATATGGATCCGCTGCTCATTCCAACATCAAAACGTTAGATATTATTTAAAACGTGTGCATACGATATGCCATTGGAGCTTATCAAACCAGCCCAGTAAGTAGTTTACATGTAGAGTCGGGAATATTACCAGTAAGATTCAAAAGAATGTGGCTACTAGTAAAGTACGCAATAAAATAAAAAGTCTTCCTAACCACTTTATATGTAAAATACTTTTCCAAATCCTTGAGTCGTGTAAAGGATTAAAAGATACCAGAACAAGGCTGGGGATTAACACATGGAATGCAGGCTGATCTTAAAATTGAAAATAGAAAAATTAGACATGTACTTCAATACCTTAAAGAGATTGGTATATTTAATAGAGTATAGAATATATATATATATATATATATATATATATATATATATAAATAAAAGTAAATAAAGTAAAGGAAACATTAGTAGCGTAGCAAGAGGCTAATAACCTTGTAGTTACAGCCAATTTAAATAAACAAAAGCCAAGACTCATGTTCAAAATTAATTAAGACAGGTGTAGGGCGTCGCAACATGTTCTCGGGTCTTCGCCCCTTGTCGTGATCGAAGCTTGTTCGTGGGCCTTCGTGTATTGTCGTGGTACCCTTGGCGAAAAATTTGGGTTTGTATTATAATAAGGGGTATAATGCTAACTTGTAAGACAGGTGTAGGGCTGCGCAACTTGGACTCGGGGCTTTGCCCCTGGTCGAGGCCCCATTGGCGAAAAATTTGAATTTATATTTAAGTTTCTCGGGTTTAGCCTTGCCACATCTTTGTTTTCAATGTTTTATTAATTTCAGTCTCTACGTACTGATTGTTTATTGCGAGAAATCTGAACTTGTATTCTAATAATGGACCTGATGTTGACTTATAAGACAGGTATTGGGCTTCGCAACTTGCTTTCGAGTCTTCGCCCTTGGAGAAAAATTTGAAATTGTATTTAAGACATTGCAGGTTATGGCGGGCCTGCGATAACCTGCAATGACTGATTTAATAATACATTGAAAACAAAGATGTGGCAAGGGGCTAAACCCCGAGAGCAAGTTGTGAAGTCTTACACCTGTCTTATAAGTTAGCATTAGAACCCCTCTTATTAGACTACAAATTCAAATTTCTCCCCAAGGGGCCTGGGGTCTAAGCCCCGAGAGCAAGTTTCGAAGCCTTATACCTGTCTTATAAGCTAGCATTGGGCCCGCTTATTAGAATACAAGTTCAAATTTCTCGCAATAAGTAATCAGAATGTAAACACTTAAATACAAATTCAAATTTACCGCCAAGGGACCAGGGGGATAAGACTTGAAAGCAAATGGCGAAGCCCTGTGTCTGTCTTATAAGTTAGCATTAGGCCCGCTTATTAGAGTACAAGTTCAAATTTTCCCTCATAGATGGCTCCACACACAAATTCAAATTTTTGGTCGAGGGGCGAGGGCCTGAGAGTAAGTTGCTAAACTCTACTTCTGTCTTACAAGTTAGCATTACACCCCTTATTACAATACAAATTCATATTTCCAGCCATATGCTGCAGAGACTTAAATACAAATTCAAATTTTCCGCCAATGGGGCCTCAGCAAGGGGCAAAGCCCCGAGAGCAAGTTACGCAGCCCTACACCTGTCTTACAAGTTAGAATTAGACTCTTTATTATAATACAAATTCAAATTTTCCGCCAAGGGTTCCACAACAATACATGAAGGCCCACGAGCAAGTTCCGATCACGACAAGAGACGAAGACCCGAGAACAAGTTGCGACACCCCTACACCTGTCGTATTTAATTTTGAACATAAGGCGAAGTGCATCCATTCCAAAAGTCTTCGCTATCGCAAATGTCTTCACACTAATATTTAACATAGGAGATTATGGATTACCTAGATTTGAGATAATTTACTGTAGCACCTTTTTTGCTACCCTGATCTATATAAATAAAGAGTAGTTAATCTGTATTACAAGCTTTATGGCTATGAATATAATTTACTGTTTTTAAAGAAAGCATAATATTCCGTATCAATAACCAATCAATTTACGTAGTTTAATCTGGGTGTTAAAAGTAATGCAATTGATTTTAAAACGTCAGCCCTAAACTAACACTCACTTATTTATGGGTGCGGATTCCCAATTAACCATTATTGATACTAAAACAAGACAGTCAATTATTAAAATCCAAAACCATTTTACGCCATTAAAAGGAGCTCAAAACGTAATGTAAAACATCTATAAATCATAGTGTAACCATTTAATGCATTTTATTTCTGCTTAGACCATGTATACATAATTTAACGTTCTCAAGGTGAAAATCGTTTAAAACGTGTTTTGTAAAGCAAAAGTTAATTACTCATTTTAAATTATGTATAATGTTGAAGGTGACTTTCTCAAGGTAAAAATAACCATGTTGTTGTAATAAAATTCGTATGTAGGTAAAGGCCATAACCCTCAAATGGAACTCAAAAGAAATGTAATATACAATACAATTTTTATGACAGGGGCGAAGCCCGTGGACAAGTTACCGGCTTACAAGACTAGGGCCCCTTATTACAATGCAACCTCCAATGCATAAATAAATTAGGTCACCATCTGCAGATGGGTATTAAAAGAAATGTAATAACAATTATGCAATATCCTTTGATAAAATCAACCCTAATTAATGTTAATAACAGATTAAATCTTTTTATTTTCAGGTGAAAAAAATAAGATCCCCACGTGGGGATGGCGACCAAAGATGTCCCAAGGGTGACGTCACAATAAACAAAATGGCAGCCAAGGTGTCCGTATTCTACTATTATAAAAATGACAAGTGTTCTATTCAGCCTGTAGGCACAAACATTTTATAAAATGCCATCCATTATTGCTACATTTCTAAAATTAGATAAACCTACACTTTATACTGGACATTGTATCATACGCTCTTCTGTGTGACACCGGAGCAGATTTTTCAGTAATTAAACGACTTGGTGATTGGAAATCAACCTCAGTGGCGGAAGGGTATATCGAGAATTCTATTTAATATAAAAACAATACCGCTGAAAAACCACTTTGTAACAGAAATGTTACATGTATGAAAACTAGTGGTAATAATTCAGGCGTTGATGTAAATTTTAATTTAGATTCATTATCTACTTTAAATAATGTACCTATCTCTCCATGCCTTAATTTTAGTTACCCCCTAATTCAAGAAATAATGTTGAAGAATTAAACAGTTCATTATTATATTTGTTGCTGTGCTGCGCTCGCTCGGTTAAAATATCTCGAGTATTAATCGCCTTCATTAATGCACTTGTTCGTTAAATGACTATTAATATCAAAGAAGAAAATGCAATAGCTAATTGTTTAAGTTTCATATGAATATACACCTTTGTCAAAATTTAATAAATAATTATGGTTGATTATTTTCATGAAAAAGATTTCACTGTGAAGGGTACATTTCTGTTACCTACTACAAATATAGAATTCATAAAATTTGTTTAATTTCATTACTCTAAATGTTGTAATTGAAGTTTTTGCATTTTTTAGTTTATGTTGCACTTAAAAAAACGCACATTTAAAATTGTACAGCGTTTACACAATCATCAATAATAAAATGGATGTTACTTACTTTTTAAACTTATTCTCATCGTAATAGGGTGGTAATTCTTGGCGGTCTTTAAATCCTGGATATGAATCATCACAAACTGTATCATAATCTTCACAAATTAATTTAATTGTTTCTTGTACCGATGTATTAGCTAAAATTTAAAAAGACTTAATTGTAATATTTTAATAAACTTTTATAATCGCACATTTACGTTCGTTATTATAAATTTGAGACATTATGAACTGTTCAGATTCGTTGTAGTAATGAAATAATGTAAAACTCCTTAACCCTAACAATTTATTCACATTTGTTTGTCTAACATAACTGAATGATTTCTTTCTCGATGTAAACTCTTGTGAAAGTGTAAGTGTGCTACTTTCGGTTATCTTAGGTAGGGAAGACATCATGCATACTACATTTGATAGAGTTTATAACACCAAATTGTTTCTTAAATATCAAAAAATTAGATATGTATTTTTGCTTTTGCTATATTAGCGCACTCACTAATGTTTGGCTGCTCGAGAAAAGGCAGAGAATTAATTATGGGGTTACTATGCTGTCAATTATTTATAAACTTCTATTATAAAGAAACGCTTATAATTTTATTTGTTGTTGTATGCCCATTGCCCAGGCCTGATGTGTTTGTACTACCTAATTTCTTCAGAGTTATGTTAAAATTGATGATTGTATTTGTAGCTTCTAAACAGTTGAAAGTACGTTTAAATATTAGTTGGTAGTTGTTTGCCGTGTAAATATTTATGTTGTTAATTTATGGTTTTTAAGACGTCTATTCCGGTTCCAATGCTTAGTTATTGATAATACTTGTTGGAAATGTGAGACTAGCATTATACATAATTTACCATGAGTGCTAAAAATTAGCAATAAGTATAGAAATAGTTACGTCATATTAAGAACCTTACCTTGAATCAATTATTTTTTAAGAGTTGAATCACTGCAGTGTTAGGAACGACAATTCAAAATTGATACTTTTAAAATTTATCTAACGTTTTTTTTTTAATTTGTATTAGGATTAAATGATTACAACGCCTTTTGATATAATTAAAGATATGTTACGCGATTCTGAAATCCATAACAAATGTTCATTGGAAAACATAATTCATAATTGTGCTTCAATTGAACAGTTAAGGAAATAAAGCCCTAATAAAATATTTAGATTTAGTACTTTTACACAAATCTCTGTCTTCCGATGTGTTATGTAATATATTTTCACAATTTTGTAATATATTCTGATTAATATTCACTAGGGTCAATTGGGAAATACGAGCCATAACTTTACAGCGTGAGAAAATGGTTTCTAACTTTGTACTACCTTAAATTTATCAATGTACTCATGTGAAACATATTTTAGTTCATATTTTGAAGAATAAAAAAATGCACTATTGAGACCGCGTTTATTCTGGGTTGTAAGATATCTTTCGTGGCTGATCACTTTTATTCAGAAAGAGATTGTCGAGAATCCTTTTTGTTGAATAAATGATGTGTCAATTTTTTGCAGTTTGGCAATCTCGTATCATCAGAATCAAGAATTAAAAAGAATATTTGCGTATTTTTCTGTGAAATTTGATTTATTTATTACAATACACATCGCTTAAGGACAAAACTATCCAAAGTCGTCAACATGCACTTTAGTTCCTTGGTAACACACTATTTTGTTCATTCCTTTTGATTAGTAACCGTTAAAAATTCGTTGTTGAACTTTTAAAAATAAAATTTAATATACTATTTTCTCACATTTATTACTCACTTATATTGGTAGTGGCTACAGCATGTAGTGGCAATTAATTAAAACAATTAATAAAATACTTATCTTTTTTAGGTTTTTTAATGGTTCGCTAATACTTCCGGTTATTTCCGTCAGTAGTAATATCTATTAAAATTGTCAAAGATGCTGAAAACAATTTTTTTCCAACACCTTTATCGAAAATTTAATTCTTTTCCCTAATTTTCGTGACGAAAGTGGCACTTTTCCCCCCTAGGGAGGCAAAATATTTTGGCTCCCGCTAAAATAATTTAATTTTTTATTATATTTGTTAAAGAGTTGAATTTACATTAATTTTTATTTAACATTTTAAATAAACAAAACTAAGATTTTTCACTGAAAAAATTAAATGTGCAATTTATAAGATTATTAAAACTAATTGGATTCGTGAAATTAGCAGGGATATTCTTCGTATTGTAACCGAAGGAAATATTGGAAGAGACATGTGTCGCTGAAGAAGTTTCTGAAGAAATATCTGATATAATAGTTGATGAAGAAGTTGGTCCAGTAATAACTTGATTAGTAACTTGGCATTTCTTTGGAATGGATTGGTCTAAATAACCTTCTGCAACCGTTGTCGATCGCCAGCCCCCATGTTTTTTCACTGTGAGTATGTGTTCACCGGCTTCAACTAATAGTGATGCAGTAGTCTTTCTTAAACTGTGTCTTGTATAAACTTCCGAATTGGGTAACTTCAAGTATTT
>JARFJB010000129.1:62500-80000 GCA_036346205.1 Vesta saturnalis | reverse complement strand
GAGGCAGAAACAGAGGCACTGAGACACAGACACATTCACAGTCACAGACACAGACTCAGGCACAGGGACAGACACATATACAGACACAGACGCATATACTGGCACAGACACAGACACAGACACAGGCACAGACACAGACACAGACACAGGCACAGACAGACACAGACACAGATACAGACACATACACTGACACAGACACAGACACTGATACAGACACAGGCCCAGACACAGACACAGATACAGACACAGACACAGACACAGACACAGACACAGACACAGACACAGACACAGACGCAGACACAGACACAGACACAGACACAGACACAGACACAGACACAGACAGAGGCACAGACACGGACTCAGACACAGACACAGACACAGACACAGACACAGACACAGACAGACACAGCCACAGACACAGATACAGACACAGACACAGACACAGACACAGACACAGACACAGACACAGACACAGACACTGACACAGACACAGACTCAGACGCGGGCACAGATATAGGCCTAGGCACAAGCACAGGTATTGGTCCCGACACGTACACGGGCATATACACGGACACGGACACAAACACAGGCTCACACAAGCCAACACACACGCAGTCATACACAGTAGCACAGGCACAAATACATAGACACAGACACTGGCCCAAGTACAGGTATAGGCGTAGACGCAGACACATGCACAGGTGCATGCATAGGCCGAGACACAGGTACCTATACAAACACAAACACACTCACACACACCAACCCAGGCACGAGCACATGTACAGGCTAATGCACATCTGGCTCACTTTTAAATGGCATATCGAATACACATGTCGAGACGGGTAGATAATTACAGTAACAAGAGAGAGAATGTGTTATGGTCAGCTCCACGCCCTTTTTGGTGGGAAACTCAAGGCCATTCGGTGTGTCCTCTTCAGTGAAGTTGATGGATTCCTAGAAATCTAAGAATCAAGCTTCATTCAACCTCCTCAAGTCATTGACTCATGGCAAAAGTCATTTGACCTCTTCAAGGTCACTAACTTAAAAAAACCGGTTGTTTGCTGTATGTTAGAAGTAAAAAGAAGAAATCAATTCATTTATATCAAAAGCACCAAATGTAGAATTTTTATTAACAAAGGTACATAAATTTACATGTTTTTTAATATATAATAACGGTCTTAAATTTAGGTTATTCTGATATTTGGTATTACTGGTGCATGTCGTAAGCAAGAATTAAAAAATATAAAATTAATAGATATTGAAGATACGGGAAAAACATTAATAGTTAAAATCCCTGATACAAAAACAAAAGTGTGCAGATCTTTTATTATTTCGGGACAGTTTTACATTGTATGTGGGCAGTATATTAAACTATGTGAAACAATAAAAGATTTTGGTATTGATCAATTTTTTGTTAATTACCAAAAAGGTAAATGTACACGACAAGTAGTAGGGATAAACAAAATAGGAAGTACACCAAAACAGATTGCCGAATATCTGAAGTTACCGAATCCATCTACATACACGGGTCATTGTTTTAGGAGAACCTCTGCTACTTTACTTGTAGATGCTGGTGGTGTTTTAATGGTCCTCAAAAGACACGGGGGTTGGAAATCATAAACAGTCGCAGAAGGCTATGTTGATGACTCGGTGGCAACCAAAATAACAACTGCAAATAAAATCTTGCACGCTATTCAAAGTAATGAAAGCAGCATTCCAGAAGCTTTACCAGCACCCTCAATACCCACAGTGATATCTATTTCCTCTACTTCATCAGCCATACTAAAACAATCAACAAAACAACCAATAATTATAATGAATTGTCAAAATTTTACTATAAATTTTAATTAAGAGTTATTTACATTTATATGTTCAATAAAATTGTTTCGACGTTTACCTTTCATTTTTTAAATATTGATAATTTATAAATTAATTTTATGTAGTTTATTAATGTAAAATGTAATTATTTACTTTATGCTGTATCAAAGTATCCATAATAGCAGCGATTATATGGATACGAAATAGATATATGGTTTTATACAATGATTATTAGTTAATAATAATAGTCATTAGGTTTTATACCATTATTAACCATACATAAAGTGAGGTTAATGAGTTGTGATTTACAGGCACAAACCAGTAAATGTGACTGGTTTGTGTTTAAAGGTCACTAACAAAATCAATAACGTCACTAGTTCTATTTTTTTGGTTCGAATTTTTGCTCTAACTTTTAATGTGGGAATTGAAATAACCATAAAATCCTGTAATACATTTATACAGTAAATTTATACAGGATCGTTCATTACAACATTAGGTACGTGTATAAAACGTTCAATGGTCATAAGAATTGTATTTAAGTGGTAGTTACGTATTACCCATATGCCACTCCTCGTATACTCTATAGGAGTAGACAAAGCATAGTACGCACTCCTTTATATTATGACACTCGCTCGCTCGTGATCGTAATCATGCACTCGTGCGTAATAGGCTACTTACCATTTTGGACAACTAATCAACCTCTTTTTTGTACCGCAAACAGACAACATTGTAGAAACAAAAAAATAATCTGCAGAATGACATTTAAAACTTCATGTCAGAGAGATATTATACACATGTTAACTTAACAAAAATTTCAAAGCCTTCTATAAGATATCAATAATGCAGTATAACCATTTTTATTCATGTTTAATTAATTTTTGACTTAGCTTGCGTTATATTAAAAAACTTTACAAAGAAAAAGTATGTAAAATTAAATTTTTTTTAAAAATACGTCTACACCTTTTCTGATAAAATTAATCGTTATTCAGATAATAAAAAAGTTTAAACTAACACTTAAATTCTACCTTAGGAATTTTGTCCGCTTAACTACGCGTCATATCAAAAACTTGCACAGAACATAATTCATCGATACGTTTAAGGAAATATGCAGCTGTTTTAGAAATATTTGATAAAAACAAAAAACTGGCTCTCTAATAAACCCCCCTCTTCGCAGTTGGATTTCTCCCAAAATCTAATCAGCTATAAGCCAAATGAAAGCAAGATTAAATACAAAATTTTAAGTACGTAGGTGTTTTCGTTCTGGAGTTATCGTGGATACTAACATACATCCATACACACACGCACGCATTCACGCACACACACACGCACGCGCACGGTCATCTTGATTTAGTGTTGTACGGTTATTCCTAAAACAAGTTATACCGTTCACTGAATTTGTTTGACAACGTGATTCCGTAAACTGTCGTTTTTATTTGATTTAAACATTCCCTTATTTGAACGTCTCATGTAAAAATTATACACTTAAAATTGTTCGTTACATTTAGCTTGCATGGGTCTGAACGGTCTTTCATATGCATCCGTAAATTTACATTAATTGGAATTTCAATGTAATAATTGAATAGCTGTATTAAGGTATTTTCGTGTTTGAGATATCTTTCTGCTGTCATTGGTGTTTAGTCTAGCTCTATTCTTGTTAAAACAAGATATCCCGTTTCATTGATAGGAGTATATTTTAAAAGAAGAAATTGCAAGGTGCTCACACATTATACGTTAATGTACTTTTGTCATTGCATGATGCATTTTTGTTATTATAAGGACCATACATAGATTTTAATTCTTTTTAAAACATTGATTTGATATGTATCAAGATACGTTTAACAGATTATTAATTTTGTACAAGTAATGCTGTAAATTTGTTTAACTATTTTTGCCAAAATTAGTTTTAGTTTTGATCAATGGTTTCTATCGATTTACCACGCGTACGTTTAGATCAGTGAGGTTTACTTTACCTTTCATAATTTCCTGCTAAGGGTGTTAGAAGCAACTATTACGGGTAAGTGATTACTTGCCGTTCTACAGCACAGCAGATTAAAATAAGTGTTGGGTCGTCTATCCATTTGAATCTATGGTCTCAGACCCAGTAAGCTACGCTTACCGTACTTAAGTTTTAATATAGCATTACTACCGCAATGTTCATACATAAATGTGAATTTTCCATATTTATAGTGCACGAAATAACTCTCGAAGTAAGTTTGACGCTCATTTCAATTGTCTACGAGCAAACATGTTTGGTTAAAGCGATTAAATATCGTACAGTACGGAGTAAGAAATGTGTGAGTCATAATAAAATTACTTTAAACTCAAGTAAAATGTGGCACACAACTTTTTTTAGACATTTATTCCTAAATATAGATTTTAGGCTTGCCTTAACATATTTTGATCTATAAACGCGGGATCCACTTAACTTTTCTTAGATGCAGTTGTTCATGAGTAGAATGAAGGCACTTGAAGGCAAACGACGCCCGGCGTTGCGACGCCTGCGTCTGAACAAAGACACGCCCACGTATCCGTGCCCATTCCCACCCCTAGTTTAACGGCTTTTTTCTGGGGCCTTGTTCAACCCCTATACTAAATTTTCAACCCTTGATGGTATTTTTACCCCTAGTTAGTGACCTTTTGGCTGGGGATTGGTTTCTTTTCGGGGGCGATTGATAGAATTTTCAGCCCTTGACGGTATTTTTAACCCTAATTGAGAGTCTTTTTGGCTGGGGTTAGGGGTGCAGGGCGGGTGTGGGGATGGTCACATGATATTTTAGCCCCTAATTAAGGCCTTTATGGTAGCACCTGAAAGGTAGGCAAATGCGCTCGCATGGTGTTTTGATTGGTGGTGCTGGGGTAGACCACGCTCCCTAGTTTGGTTGGTGCATGGACTCTGCCCCCTGTTAAGGTCCTTTTGACAATATTAAGAGCCCTCTTGGCAGTCCACCCTCAGGTTAGGGGCGCGGGGTGCTCACGTGATGACTAAGCGGCGGTGAAGTACGTTCAAGCTTCGGGAAACTGGATCAGACTGGATCGGGCCGGATTCGAACGGGACGTATTCACGATACTAATCACGATAATTATTATGGCAATAATAATAGTCCTTAAGAGTAGCAAGAGTAGATCAAATCAAACATCAATCAATCAAAGCAATTAACCAAATCAGTCAAATCAATCAACCTCGATCAAATCAAACAAGAAGCTGAGCTAATAGTTCTTTATAACCTTCAGGTAACGATTCTCGCACTGTATATACCTAGCTCCTATGAGTGACCGCTTACATTATAGATAAGGCTAACCGACACTCAGAGCTGGTACTCTCCCTAAAAGTGAGGGCATCGGCGTGGAAGAACAGTCGATAATCCGCAAATTAATCTCAATGAATTCATTCTCAACCAAATCATAACTTACAGCTTGCAAAAATCAACTTACAATTCAAAAATACTGGTTTGGCTTAACTTGCAGCTTGCTAAAACCAACCATAATTAAAAAATACATGAGATAGCCTTTGGAATTACTGTCAATATACACGGATCAAACTATCTTGTAACACTATTGACGTGTTTTGCATACAGTGTTAAAAATAGTTTTACAGTTAAATTAGTTAAAAATGCCTACACAATAACAAATATATAACCAAACTCGAAATCAGGCCACTATATCATTTTACATACAAGGAATGTCTTATCGGAAATACCTCTGACAAAAGGGCCCTAGATTTATAAAAAAATTTGAATTTACATAAACAAGCCTTCTTTCATTTCTAATTTTGATAATACCCATGTGATTTGAAGTTAACGCCGATTTCATTTCGTTGGACTCTGTGTTTTATTTTACCCAACGCTCATCGTTATCATTAGACAACCATAATAATAATAATAATATCGCTCAAATTAGCGTGTAGCGGTATTGTAGAGTTTTGAATACAGTGATAAAAATACGATTTACAGTTAAATCAGTTACAATGCCTATACAACAACAAATATAACCAAACTTGAAACCAGTCATCTTGCAATTAAATAAAGTAAATAAAATAAGGGGTAAGGGTTAAAATAAAAAAACGAGCACTTACTAGGGTTATTGTCGTTAATCGTATTGGGAAGAACGCCTTAACACGTAAACAGCTGCTCACAGTTACAACACATTCACTTTCGGCGTCTTGTTCGTAACTAAATAATATAAAGGACTTAGAGGCCTCCGGAATCATTAATATAAAGTAATTATTTTCTGGATTTCTCCAGTTCTGTAACCACAATAACAACCTTTCACTATGAAAGTACATCTAATGCAAATGGAAAACCCTTATTAGCTAATTGGACTGTTCTTGAAAATGGTGATATGATGTTCACATTCTTTGCACGTGACAAAAAAATCCATCTAATTAGATCACACTTACTTTTAAAAGCAGACTAGTTTGTTTGTGACGTCATCTAATGGAGTATTTTTAAACTAGTGCATGATTTTCATCTCTCTCGTTTCTCTCCGCACCATCATATCTCCACTGGAAATTCTATCAAGGGGTTGAAAATCGCCCCCGAAAAGAAACCGACCCCAGCCAAAAGGCCACTAATTATGGGTAAAGATGCCATCAATGGTAAAAAATTCCATCTAGGGGTTGAAAAAGGTTCCCGAAAAGAAGCCGTTAAAATAGGGGTGGGAAATGGGCGCGGCCGTCGTTTGTCCTCAAGTGCCCTCATTCTACTTTCATGTACAAATGGTTTCAACAAACGCTCCAAGTATGTATGCCGTAATAAATAGAAAGTGTGTAGTATATTAACATTTTGATGCTTCCAAGTGTAGTCGATTATACTCTATTTTTTCCAAATTTGTAATTTTTACATTCGGCTATACCATACGAAGTACAGTAAAGGGAAGGTATTGCGTTCATGAAAAAATTCAACCTCAAGCCGATCTTCAGGTTTGGAGGGCCTCTCAATCCATTTTGACCATTTTTGGCTTACGCTTTTGGTGTATATGTAGGTGTGTGTGTAAATACAATAGTGGTCAGACTGTATGAGCTACAGTAATTTTTTCTAGTAAACTGGTCGTTTAAATGGAGCTGTTAAATTGAAATTTCGTACACGCATGAAAGACACTGAAAAACTATTAGATATAATATTTCAAGCTAATCGAGGTACTAGAAGTGGTATTGTATAAATAGAGACGTTTAACTAAGATTTTCGATTAGGATGACGCAAAAGCAATAATATCTTGAAAAATGCATATATACGTAGTTTCAGCTTTATTATCGAACTAGCTACTAACAATGGGCAAAAGTGGTAAAAATTAAAAATATGT
The DNA here is from genome assembly GCA_036346205.1 of Vesta saturnalis. Lineage (NCBI taxonomy): Eukaryota > Metazoa > Arthropoda > Insecta > Coleoptera > Lampyridae > Vesta > Vesta saturnalis. The sequence goes on along the minus strand of JARFJB010000129.1, from coordinate 72,884 downwards.
AACAATTTCATAACATGCCAACAATATACATTAAATTTAAATGGATATAATGGCGATACGGACAAGTAAGTGATCAGAGTGGTACTACAAAGAATGAAAGTTCAAACTACCTAAGAGAAAATCATTTTTTTCCATAAAATTATTTTGAAATTTTATTGTAATTTGCTGTACTCTTTAAAATGGCATAGCATAAGCGCTAACGTTAGAAACTACTTATAAATGTATTTCGACCTTTTGTTTTAAATACAAGGCATTCTCTACATTAATATGCATTTTAAAACACTATCAAAATAGGTGCTAAGCAAAAAGAGAAAATCCTTAAGAAACTTAATGTAATTTTTATTAATCAGGAAGTTGTGCTTCCACTTTTGCATTGCACGTAGTGCTTTATGTATATATATATATATATATATATATATATATATATATATATATATATATATACAGGGTTTTCAAAGTTAAGTCGGCATTATTGCTACCTTCGTTATTATTGGTGATACGAAGTCGGTTAAATGGGCAAAGAAGTAGCATTTTTTCCGCTCGTTACAATGGTGAAATCAAAATAAAAATTGAACTTCGTGTTCGCGAGTTATTTCAAAAATTTCCATTTTTTTAAAGGGCCACCCAGTATGCAATATCCATAATCGATAGAAAATTAAATTCTGAACAAAAAGGTTCTTATGACATTTTACCCTAATGTTAAAAATGACAAAGTTATTGATCATTTATTGAATTCGTCAAGGTGGCTGGTATTACGTGAACAATATTTGTTATTTTCACAAATGTCATCAGAATTGATATGTCAAATTGAAGTTTGCTAATAAAGAGTTAAGAGTTTGTGTTTTTTTAATAGAAAAATGCCTTTCACCCATTCAGAAAAGTGTGATATGTTAGAATGTTACATCGTTTGTCAAAAAAACAGTTTAAGAAATCCAGATCTAATAAACAATGTATAATTAGTGAAGAAACTAAAATTAATGTGTTAGCTTATTTTGAAGCACATCCCAACAACTCAATTAATGATTTAGTGCAAGAAAATGGACTATGTTTGGGTTCCATCCACAATATTCTAAAAAAGTATAAGTTTGTGCCGTATAAGTTCCGACCTACACAGACACTAGTACCAGGAGATCAAGAAAGACGCGTTCAGTTTTGTCACTGGTTTATTAATCAAATGAGAACCAATAATGATTTTTGGAGCTCAATTCTATGGAGTGACGAATCAACTTTTTCTAATAAGGGCATGTTCAACAGGAAAAACAGCCATTTTTGGAGTCGAGAAAATCCGATGCTCTACCGATCGTGTAACCCGCAGAGATGCTTCAGTGTTAATGTTTGGTGCGGTTTAATTGGCTCGATAATTGTTGGTCCAGTATTTTATCAGGGTGCGTTAACTGGTGAGCGGTACGCCGAAATGTTGACTGTCACACTCCAAGACTTCTTGGATAATGTAAATTTAATGGATAGGCAGAACATTTATTTCCAACAAGACGGAGCTCCTCCCCATAACGTTCGTCAGATAGATACAATATTAAACAATTTTTTTGATGACAGATATTTATCAACTAATGGACCTATCCGTATGCCTCCTCGATCACCTGACATTACTCCAATGGATTTTTTCTTTTGGGGATATTGGAAAAATAGTTGACACAGCCACCTTAATGAATTTGGTAAATGATCAATAACTTTGTCATTTTTGACATTAGGGTGAAATGTCATAGGAACTTATTCGTACAGAATTTAATTTTCTATCGATTAAGGATATTGCATATTGGGTGTGCCATTTAAAAAAAAATGGAAATTTTTGACATAACTCGCGAACACAATGTTCAATTTTCATTTTGATTTCACCATCGTAACGAGCGGAAAAAATGCTACTTCTTTGCCCATTTAATCGACTTCGTACCACCAATAATAACGAAGATAGCAATAGTGCCGACTTAAGTTTGAAAACCCTGTATACATATATATATATATATATATATATATATATATATATATATATATATATATATATATATATAGTGTGTGTGTGTGTGTGTGTGTGTGTGTGTGTGTGTGTGTGTGTGTGTGTGTGTGTGTGTGTGTGTGTGTAAGTTATATGCAGGGTGTCCCAATAGTGCGTATTCGGTCGATAGCTCCATAGCCATTAAACTTAGAAGATAAGTTTAAATACGAAAGTTGTCTATTGTGTAATATAAAAGCGGTACAATATAGAACTTTTGATTTTTTAAATAGAACACCCTATATAGTATTTTATTTTTCGATTCTCCTTATAATTTTACATCTTTTTTATAAGAATTACTTACAAGCTAAATCTTACAGTTTTTGAGATATATGCAAAGTTATCTAAACACTGACATTTTTATGTAGTAATTCAAGTAGGCGTATCTTAGTTATTTTTAAAGATAAAAAAATAATCTTTGGTATAGAATTTATTCATACATGAACTTACTTTAATCTATTGTCAAAATTGGATTTCAATATACACGGTGATCACAAAAATTAATTCAATAACATAAATTTGAAAATGCTATATCTTCATTTTTTTAAATGGCACATCCTATATTTTTTTAATGCCTTGTCTTCGTCTATTAATCGGCTTTCATTTCTATTAAATATGTTCTATACCTATCTCTAATAGTTTCGGAGTTATTTAAGTTTGTCCAATTTTTTTCGTTGATAACACTGAAGAAGAGTAAAATTAGTCGGTCAAAGCAATCTATGAATACATAAGAAACTAAAAAACATATTAACTGAAATACAAACACTTAAAGTTATAATAAATGATCAGTGTGACCACCATTTTGTTGCTGGCAAACATGAAGTCTTTGAATAAACGGGTGATCACAAAAATTAATTCAACAATGTAAATTTGAAAATGCTATATCTTCATTTTTTTAATTAGCACACCCTATATTTTTTAACGCCTTGTCTTCGTCAATTAGTCGGCTTTAATTTTTATTAAATATGTTTTATACCTATTTCTAATAGTTTCGGAGATATTTAAGTTTGTTCAATTTTTTTCGTTGATAACACTGATGAAGAGTAACATTAGTCGGTCAAAGCAAGCTGTGGATACATAAGAAACTAAAAAATATTAACTGAAATACATAAATTGTAATTATAATAAATATTGTATGAAACCACCATTTTTAAGAGATATTTGAGATGTTTTTAAACGATTCATCGTAAAATAAAAGATGAACGAAAACAAATGAAGAAATCAAACTTGTCAAACAGTGCTAATGTTTGTGCAGTATTGTATACTTACTTCCTAAATTACAAAATGACATTTTTCGAAAGAAGAACTTGTTAATATGATTTACGTCCTTGGTGAAAGCGATAAAAATTGTCTTTTAGCTCATCGAATTTATAAGCAAGTTTCAGCATTTGCTAGATTGAAAGAGCGTTTCGAGCAAACATGCAGTATTCATTACAAAGACAATTTAGAACGAGAAAGAACCGCAATTAACGAAGGTAATGAACATTTAGTTCTTCAATCCGTGATTGAAAATCCTCACGTTTCTTGCCGACAATTGGAATTAGAAGTTGGAGTTTCAAAAACATCAGTTAATAGAATTATAAAAAAATATAAATATCATCCATACCATGTCCAACTTGCACAAGAATTAGACGAGGACGACTTCGTTAATGGATTAAACTTTTGCAATTGGGCCATAAATAAAAATTTAGCACGATCTTATTTACTGATGTAGCTATTTTCCACAAAAATGGATACGTTAATAGACATAATTTCCATTATTACGATATTGAGAATCCCAGATTTATAATTCCTGTTGATCATCAACACCGCTGGTCACTTAATGTTTGGGCCGGAATTATTGGGGAAAGAATTATAGGACCGTATTTTTTTTGAAGACACTGTCAATGGAGATTCATTTTTAAACTTCTTTCGGAACGAATTTGAAACTTTTATTGAAGATTTACCTTTACAAACCCTTAGAGAAATGTGGCTGCAATTAGATGGCGCTTCTCCGCATTTTAGCAGAAACGCTAGAAATGATTTAAATATCCAGTTTCAAAACAAATGGATTGGAAGAGGAGGGCCGATACCTTGGCCTGCAAGATCGCCTGACTTGACAAAGCTGGACTTTTTCCTTTGGGGTTGGATTAAAGAAAAAGTCTATCAAACTCCTTCAACGAGTGTAGATGATATAAAGGCAAGAATTAGAGACGTCATTCAAAATATAAATGTTTCCACGTTACGAAAAGTAAATTTGTCGTTTATTCAAAGACTTCATGTTTGCCAGCAACAAAATGGTGGTCACATTGAACATTTATTATAATTTTAAGTGTTTGTATTTCAGTTAATAAATTTTTTAGTTTCTTATGTATTCATAGCTTGCTTTGACCGACTAATGTTACTCTTTTTCAGTGTTATCAACGAAAGAAATTGAACAAACTTAAATATCTGCAAAACTATTAGAGATAGGTATAGAACATATTTAACAGAAATTAAAGCCGACTAATAGATGAAGACAAGGCATTAAAAAATATAGGGTGTGCCATTTAAAAAAATGAACATATAGCATTTTCAAATTTATGTTATTGAATTAATGTTTGTGATCACCGTGTATATTGAAATCCAATTTTGACAATAGATTAAAGTAAGCTCATGTATGAATAAGTTCTGTACCAAAGATTATTTTTTTATCTTTAAAAATAACTGAGATACGCCTACTTGAATTATTACATAAAAATGTCAGTTTTTAGTTAACTTTACAAATATCTCAAAAACTGTGAGATTTAGCTTGTAAGTAATTCTTATAAAAAAGATGTAAAATTACAAGGAGAATCGAAAAATAAAATAATATATAGGGTATTCTATTTAAAAATCAAAAGTTCTATATTGTACCGCTTTTATATTACACCCTGTAGAAACGAAACTATTTTTAAATTATGCAGCTTATAAAAATAGACAATTTTTGTATTTAAACTTATCTTCTAAGTTTAATGGCTAAGGAGCTATCGACCGAATACGCACTATTGGGACACCCTGTATATATTATATATATATATATATATATATATATATATATATATATGTATATATATGAATGTTGAGTGGAAACACCCCAAATTCTTAATACTTAATTTAATTTTTAAAATTGTGTTTACCCTAGAATTGAGATTTGTTCAAACCAAACGTGTCGTGTAAGATTATTTCTGGACAAAAGTGATTAAGGGGAGACGAACGTCAAAAATCACAAAAAACAAACAAAAATTATTTTTTATGAATGGAAAGAAGATTGTTAAGAAACGCCGTTTTCATGGTAACCAGTATACTACAAAAAGTAGGCCTGATGAATATGAATGTGGTGATAGTGATCCTAGGACTAGTACATTTAGGAGTTAGGAAACTCATTTGGATGTTGAAAGTGTTGCAAGCTTGGCCCTACGCCTACAACCAAACCAGATTCAGCCTCGAAAAGAAAGATTGTGGAGTTCCTTGGGCAGATTAACTTGGGAATGATGTTGGTTTGGGTAATGTTATTGTAAATACAAAACTTGTTACTCAAGCTTTGGCTAGCTTTTGTGTTTGTAAATATTGTATTTTGCAAAAACTGTGACAAAAGCTTTTCTTTTTACGCTTCACCTAAAGTCGAAAACTACTTTGATGTAAATATTAGATGTGTGTATGGGCTGAGAGCCTTAGCTAGGAGAATGGTTACAGAACGAGCATGGTTTGGTATCTTAAACCTACCAAATCCACCGCAAAAGTTTGAGCGGTACTATCACTTTTTACTAAAATCTGTAGAGGAAGTGGCAACAGAAAGTATGATCTCAGCAACTAATGAAGCAATAAATTGTAATGTAGATGAAGATGGAAATATTTCAAATGATTTGAGTGTAGGATTAGACGGAACGTAGTTTCGGTTTCCTGTATTGATACAGATTTTGGATCTTGAAGTTATTTCCAAATACTGTCACAGCTGTGCATGTAAAATAAATGAACACGAATGTAAACAAAACTGTCATGGGCCCAGTGGAGGTATGGAGGCCGAGGGGGCATTGAAAATGTTTGCTCGTTCAGAGGCTACCAGGGGTGTTCGCTATGAGAACTATCTAGTCGACGGTGATTCTAAAGGGTTTGGCCTGGTTGTTGCTTCTAAGCCATATGGAGAACATTTTCAAATAAAGAAATTAGAGTATGTAGGCCACGTGCAGAAACGAATGAGGAAAGATTTCAAAAAGAAAAAACTTGGAGATGGCAGAGCAATTGGAGGAGCGAAAAGGCGACTTACTGAAGCGGTCATAATACCCTTCAAAACTATTTTGGATTAGCCATCCGAAGAAATAAAAATGATTTGCAGAAAATGAAAAAAGATGTATGGGGTACATTTTTTCACAAAGCGTCCACTAATGAAAAACCGCAGCATAACTTATGCGACATTTCATGGTGTGCCTATAAACAGGCTGACAGAGATGAACTACGTTATAACCAGCACAACTCTTTGGATAAGGTTGTGATTGAAGTAATAAAACTAACTTACCAAGCCTCGGCTCACCCAGACCTCTTCAAAAAGTGCCTTCACGGCCAAACTCAAAATGTGAACGAGTCGTACGGTTCAGTGTTGTGGTCTAGAATACCTCAAATAAACTTTGTTGGAATGAACACATTAAGGTTTGGAAAATTTGACTCTATAATTACCTATAATGGAGGCAATAGAGGGAGAGTAAAAGTTCTACAACCTGTTGGACTGAAACCAGGACCTAACAGCATCAAGACCTTGCCGGATTTCGACATTGTGAGAGTGCGGAAAGCAGAAAGATCCATTGACGAAGATGTAAAGAAGAGAAGACAACCCTCAAGGATACTTAAGAAGAGAAAGAGGGATGTGGAGGAGCAAGAAGAACCACAATATGAAGCAGGAATGTTTTTATTTGTGAGTAAAATCAATTTTATTTCCTATTTGTTCTTATTTCTCTTAATTCCCGAAAGTGGCCTGTTTTGAAGCAATGTCATACCACTTCCCGCCTGGTGGCCATTTTGCCTCTGGTAGATTTAGTTACTCTAAATCTGGTACTGGTACATAAGTATAAAACATTATGTTCAACGAATCGTACTAACCGAAAGGCTACCGATTAAAAACAATTGAGGCGCATTTATTTTTTGTCAATAGTCCACAATATGTCACGTACGAAAAAACCCCGGAAGATTACTTGAAAGTTGAACAGTGTTTCATTGCATCGCTGAATGTGTAAGATATACTCAAACTTAATAAAACGATTTTGTTCATCTGATAAAAACTGCAAAATACGCCGATATGAATTTTTAAATAAGTAAACGGTGCACTTCTGTTTACTTTTAGTAGGTAACCTTATTATCCTTATTCTTATAGTAATACTCGACATTCATGGCCGTAAGCAGAAATTTTGTTTGAGGGGGGGGGGGGTAAAAATAATAATAGACAAAACTGAAATAATAATAAGAATAATATTAATAATAATTAAGACATTATAAAAATATAAGTAATAACGAAAATGATTATTTAAGTGATAATAAAAAAAGTTAATACCTAATATTAAAATTTATATTGTAATTTTTTTTTTATAAAATTAGTCTTCGATTGTTTTGGGCACACCGACTGACCACTTCTTCAGCATCAAGAGACATATTTCTATGAACAGATATCAACGCCAAAGCATTTAAGCGGTTTTCTGTTGTGCTGTTCCGCAAATATGTCTTAAGTCTTTTAAGCGACGAAAAAGTTCTTTCAGGTATTGCGGTTGAAACAGGTTAAGTTAGCAATATTTGTAGAAGTTTTTTAATATTTGGAAAGAAACTCAGGTTGCAAATTTTAAAAGTTTCAAGAGCAGTTTGAGGAACATCGCTAGAAGTATTACGTCACTTGTTTTGCCAAATTTAAAACACCGCATTCAGCGTGGCGGGTTGAGGCAAATATCTCGGTAAAAATTAACACAATCCTCGATATTCTCAAACAAAATTGACGAATATTTTGAAGGAAGAATTTTTTGAAGGCCGGCTATTATTGTTTTATGTTTCTTGAATCTGTCAAAAAGTTGAATGCAAATGTGGTCCAAAAATGGTAAAAACATTAATTTTGTAGTAGTCTTCTACATTTGTGGCGGCCACAGAATTATTTCGGTGGGCTTGATGTCCAACTATGCGTGGCATTTCTATATACTGAGCCGTTTGTTTTTAGAATAGGAGACGCGTTTTCAAATATTGACTTCAAAACTTGGCGGCTGTCGATTCGCATTTGCTGAAAAACGCTGCAAAGCTCTTTAATATGTTCACACCCTTCTGCCAAGTCGGTGTTAATTTTTTGTAAATTTTTACAGAGACCAATGGTGTAAGAAAAAAAATGTTCAATTATTAAAAGACAAAGTACAAATTTTCCGTCATTAATTCAGCCTAATAATTGGCACGATTTTCGAGCTTTCCAAAACTTCTAGTGCATTTGTAATAGCCGGATACATTTCTTTAAAGCGAAATATTGATTCGTCTTTATACACCCATCTAGTTTCACAAAAATGCCACAAGAGTCGCATGCTGAGATTCGAATTGAATTTTTTAAAACGTCACTCCTTTGAGCAGATGATCGAAAAAAAAACACCGTTTTCACGAATAGCACCAAGCGCATTCCGTATATATGGTTGACCGCAAGAATTAGCAAGGGCGAGATTTAAAGAATGTGCGCCACAATGCACATATAAAGCCAAACGATGCTCCTTTTTAACAAATTCTTGAGCACCATGTAGATGGCCACTCATAGCTGCCGCAGCATCGTATCCGTGACCTACCAGGTTACTGCAATTAATACCATTTTTCTTTAGTCCGGAAAGAATAGTCGCTGCCAATCCTTTTCCTGTTAAGTCTAGTACAGGAATAAATTCTAAAAAATCTTCTCGAACTCAGTTGCCATCGATATATCTAACACATAATGACATCTGCTCAATACGAGTAATGTCTGTTGTTTCATCCGCTAAAACTGCAAATAATCCTGCATGATTAACCATTTCAATCAATTTTTTTTTATTATATCTCCGCAAATATTTATAATCTCATTTTGAATTTGAGGGCTTGTATATTGGACACTGCCAGAACCAGTTTTTAAATGTTTTAAAAGTAAAGTATCTGCAGAGTTGGCTTTAAAGCGTAAGAGGGCACGAAAGTTCCCGTCATTAGTTTCATTTGTCGCATCTTCGACCATTATTTTGCCATAATTATCAGTACCTCTAAGAGAAATTTCTTGCCGACCGCACAGAATTATAGTTTCTACAATAGTCGTCAATTTTTTTCGATTTTCTTCAACCTGTTTTGCACGTTCACAATCTAACTGATTGCAGATAGATACTTACTTATTTTCTGAAGTTCTTAAAAAATTACTGGCTACCTCGACAGCATTTTTATGGTAAGTCCTCGTGGAGTGCAGTTGACAGTTTTTCCATTTACAAAACGGCGAAGTAACAAAAGCCCCCACGTACTGGTGGGTTCCTTTGCCAACTTCTTTATGGGAAGCAAATAACACGCAAAATTTGCAGAGAGCACCTTCTAGCTTTTCTGAATACACTAACCATGAAAATCTGTTCAACCAAGACATCTGGAAGCGAAGCTTTCATTATGTAGTAGTGGGAAAGCTGTAATTCTTTGGTGGAGTCCACGCTGACTTTAAGAGAATCATTTTTTTTTCATAATTGATATCGATTCCAATATACACTCCCAAATAAGATCATTATGTGATGTTTTATGAGAAGAAATAAACGGAACAGTTACTTTACTTTTCGTTTCGGAAACAGGAAGTAATGCTGCGTCGTCAACATCAACTAGAAGTTGTTGCATTGCTCGCCGATGCGCTTGTCGATGGAGTCATTACTGATGTACTCGCGGAACTCGCACTAGTCGCTATTGTATTCATTACTATTACTCCGCTTGTCGATGCACGCATTGGATGAAGTTGTTGGACTGGGGAAGAGTCGGTTAATTGTTCGTCTGTCTTAGTTTCTTTTAGATAAAAAAGCACTTATATTTAGCTGTGTTGTGTTTGCACTTTCCCGTTTCATATTAATAGTTTATTTTGGCACACTTTAGTGTTTAAATTAAAACTACAAGGAAAAAACAGAGTAAGTTGCACTTTAGTAATGTCTTAGTAAAAATAAAAGAAAGTTGAAAGCGACGAAAATGCACCACTCACAATTTAATAGTTTTATTTTAAGTTTGGTAGGTACCGTTTACCTTACACCGCACCTGTAACCAAAGTGTAAGCTATTTAATTTAGCTTTAAATATAAGGATACCTTTAATTTACCTATCTTTAGTTTATTTTTAAAGCTAATCACTCATAATTAATATTTACAAAACTTGATTCTTAAAAAGGTAAGGTAATGTTGAG
>JARFJB010000129.1:0-57500 GCA_036346205.1 Vesta saturnalis | reverse complement strand
GACACTTCATTTAGTTCTGTGCACCTTAATTCAGCATTTAGTGCCACAAAACAAATGTCATCATCAATTTCTTCTTTTGTTACTTTTGCATGGTTCCTGTAATTATTATTATTAAAGTTCACATTGTCACTGTTTTAATTCTTATTTTGATATTGAAAATTAGTATTATTGTTGTAATTGTCCAAAATATCCAGCTTTTCCGCGACCTCCTCTGTTATTGTAGGTCCCTCTTTGATTTGAATTTCTGTATGGATTCATATGAGAATAATTTTGAGAGGAATCATTTTTATTGTAATCGTTAGGATATTGTCCATCCTCAAAATTGACAAAACACTCACTATCCTGTGGCAGTGATTCAGCTTTTTTACCGGTTTTAAGTTTGACTTCAGCATCCAATGGTGTTAGTTATCTTTAGTTTCCAGAACAGTAATAACAGTTTCACATTGTTCGGAAATGACATACCTTGTCATCTTCATCTATTTTCGATGTACTGGATTCTAATTTATTTATTAGTTTATCAAAACTACAGACATGTTCTTGCAGATAATTTCTTTCTTGCTTCAATTGCAATAGTAAGCACACTTTTTCTTTCAAATATTTTTTCTAAAGTAGACATTATTTGGAAACCTCATTTGGCATTTGTTACATACTCTAGGTGTTTATTAGGAATGCACTTTGTAGTCGGTGACCTTGCTGTAGCACCTTTTCTTTTAAAGTCGTTTTGATCTTTTGTCTACATAGTAGTATATCTATTTCTGACATACCTTGTTCTTTAACATATTTTTCTTCTAATAAGGTTAAAACTCGAAATTTCCAAGAGGAAAAGTTTTTTGGGTCTAATTATGGATATTCATAAAATTTCGCCATAGCGAACAATTCAGTTATTATTTTTAACTATTTTCATTTACTTTTCATATTTATTAACTTTTTATTAAGTCTGACAATCTGTTAAAATTTTATCATTAATAAAAAGAAAACATTTTAATTTCCTACATCACATGATTATTTTTTTATTATTATGACAACCTTTTTAACATACTAAACAATAGTTATTTGTATTACAAGGCCAGAAAATGGGTGTTTGCTAGTACGAGTAAACTTTACAGGCCGAGATGAAGTCGAGCCCTGCAAATTTATGCGTACTCGTAAACCACAGAGTGATACAAGATTTTTTGTGCTGACGTCAACAATTGTTACTCAAATCAATAAACAAGTGTTGTACTTTTTAAAATTTCATACCTGTTGAAATTGAGTTGGCAATACTGACAAGTGACAGTAATCAATATAACCTAAAAAATGCAATTGCCAAATAATTTATTACTCGAATTTTGTAGGTACTTTATCGTTTTGTTGACTTTGTAATCATTTATAGCTGTAATTTGTAGTCTATAACGAACTAATACGGGCAGAATAACGGATGCGTACACCTACACGGTAACGCGATTAGGCTTTATGTTATGTCAAATGTCCATTGTGTCGAATCTTCTATGAGTTCTGCCACTACAACGAATACCAACTGTAATGTAGTATTATTTTTGTCTAGGCCGGAATATGCACAGTTTCCGGACGCATTTCCGGTCTGCCCTATTACAAAACGAAGGCACAAAAAAGGCTACTACAATATAACAATTCCGACAGTGTGTTGTCCCACGCCAGATATTTTAACAAATCTGAAACAAAAAACAAGTGAACATCGGTTTAGAAAATTATGTCTAAAAAATAACTTTCGTGTCGTGTAGGTACTTCAACGGTGCTCCGTATTTTGGAAAAGGAATAAATGTGAAATTCAATTTATTCAAATTAAAAAAAATATGTTAAAAAATGTCAGTTGGGGATGGTGGCAAAATTCAGTTGCTTCTTTTTTGTTTTGGATTCATGATCATACAGGAATTTTATTTTTCAGAGATTCAACAGTATGGACGTTAACTATATGTTAAATTAGTTTGTACTTATTTCTCAAAATTATTTTTTATGTTTATTAACACTATATGTAACATTATAATACCCACCTACCTACTTATAAATATTCATAAAACTGTATATTTGCTTTACTTATTATTAATTTCTATCATCAGTATTTCATGATTTGTAGTCTGCACGTTTTACAGTTCTTAACTTTAATAAATAGTTATAATTTGAAGGTTGACAATGTATCTATTTTACAGTTGCGTGCCAGCGTAAATAGAGTTTAAATCCTATATTAAGGTTAATTTACTTTCTCTTGCTTTCTTTCAAACTACATTGAATATTTGTACCTAATAGTTAATGACAATTATTTAAAATGTCACGCAGCATGGATGTATATCAACATAATATTAGAAAATTCCAATGGTTGGATATAACTGTTAAAGCAGGAAAGTGTAAAAAGACCTTTGTCAATTTGTATTATTTATTAAGTTTTTAACCGAACTTAAAAAATTCATTTTTTAAAATCCGTTTCGTCAATTGTACCTAATGGGACATTTTTGCTACACTATATTGTTTTGTTATCAAAACAATGATTTGTGAACGAAATTAACCAATAAACAATGGCTTTAATTGAATTAATTTAAAGTAGGATCAAACACCGCAAGAAATTAAAGTTTAGTAATTAATAATAATAATAATATTTATTTGACGAGATCTCCATTAATTATATTAAGAACACATATCGTTTTAATTGCTTACACTTATGTATGATATTTAGTACAGGGTAATTGGTTATTTAAACTAAAATAAAAAAAACTTATTTAAAAGTAAGCAAATCAAATTTTATAGCCTTGAAGCTTTGAGATGGTGGCAACCGCTGTTGACCGCCATCTTGAAGTTGAAAGAAAAAAATTTAAATGCGCCAAAAAATTTTAATTTCAAAACTAAATCACCAAACATTAAAATGGCAAAAATGCTAGGAGCCAAGTTTCAAGTAGAACAGGGCCATCTTGTTGGCCATATGGTAAAGCCAGTTTTAACCAAGAACAAAAAATGCATTGAACTGCTTCAAATCTGCGAGGATAGCCAATTGCTAAATTTATGTCCTATAACATTAATATAATTTTCATACCTTAAAATCGATAGTTCGATCAGCTTAGTCAGCTAATCTGGATGGTCAGGTTCGTTTCGTTGAGCAGTATCTCCGACTGTTCTTCCTCCCATCTAGCATGGAGGGTCTTGATGCTTTCACCAATTTTCCACATCGCGGTACATGGAAGCCCTCCTCGGCGACAGTCACATCTTTGAGCACAGTCAGTTTTGCAGTTACAAAAAACCAACTTCAATAAATGTTCGGGGGCCAGAGGGTCAAGTGTAGGAATTGGCAAGAGTTGTCCCTCTTTTTTCTTCCATCCTCAATCAGTAGTAGGAAGTTCTATCCCACGCCAAGACTGAACTTGATGAAAAACTCTGTAGCTGTGTTGCTTTGCTGCCCCGGATATTGGTGGTACCACCGAGAAATCAAACTTTCCATAAACTTGTTGTTTAGCTATAACTTTTTTATAACAGGTAAATCTGGTTTTGCTTAAGTCATCTGAAGAAACGCGGCCATTGTATTATAATTTTAAGAAATACTCCCCGGCTTGAGCAATATCCTCTTTAGTGGAATGTGTATCATTGAATGCAGAAACCTTTTGCCTTAATGTCTCGTTCGATTGCAAAAGTTTAAAAGGTTTTGCCTTTATTAAAAGTGAAGAGGTTGTATCCAACCTGTAACTGCATGTAGAAAAGCAATGTGATTTTTACATCTCCAAGTCCTTCCTGGATTAGCTTGCTATTAAACACTTTTTTGGCTTAAACTTTGTTGGGAATTAACATAAAACTTCTTCATTACTTTTCCTAGAGTTATCATTATAACCAGGAGATCAGTGTCCTCGCCGACTATAACTCCTTTCTTATTTTCATTCGAAAATGTGAAACTTTATTCACGATGTAGGTGTTCATCCCCGAAGAAATTTGAACTTTAAATTTAGTAGCTGCAATTTTGCGGCCAAGAATGAAATAAAGTTAGTTTTGTTCGATGAATTTTCAAAATTCACTGCGTAGAAGAAGGAAAATTGAAATACAACAATATCCACGGACTTCTTATTCTTATTTGTTCTTCTAATATGCTCTGCATTTTCGTACCCATTCACTTCCATTGTAGCCATCAAAAACAATAGTACTATCAGGCTATAGTGTCTTTTATATAGTCGATGTAACTGTCATATATTTGGGAAAAGAAGGGTTTGGCCAAACCACTCTATGCAAAAGGTAACCACCATCTACCAAAAACAAGGTTCTAAAGGTAATGCGACAATTCAATTCAATTCAATATATATTTATTGTCCCATAATCGATATTTTACAAGTAGTATTTTATCGACATTCCTCCAGGTGTCCAATCAACGCCCTGTAGAAATGCTTACATTCCTGATTCAACAATAATGCTCCTTAACTAGGGTAGGAAGGGGCTCGCCGAGCTCCGGGGTAGTGTGAAACCCTGTGCAAGCAATCCTGAATCAAATAAAGAACACGCTGCTCCGCTTGCCTCCTCCCTCGTGTTACCTATATTAAGATGTTGGAGTCGTCGCCGAGGCGGCGGCTCCTCATCTGTACTCGGCTATTCCCTCGTCCTTTAATTAAGGACACCGCAGGTGCCTGTGTACAGGCTATTCCGCACCCGTCCTAAATCGTATTGTCTAAGATGCGGCAATCGCATCTGTGCGTAAGCTAATCCTACGCCCGTTCCTACCTTCTTATCTTTAACTAAGCTACCTAGCGGCAGCTGTCCGCCGGATAATCCTGCGGCCGCCTATTCCTAATTTAAGAATTACTCTAAACCTGCTCAGATGCAGGTTGTGAAGCGCTGCCCGCTTCCCGCCCTTATGTTCCTTATCTAAAGGCGTCACATGACACCTGTACGCGGCCTAACACCGCGCCCTTTCCCTATATTTCTTAACTAAGACCCCAATGGAGTCCGAGCGACGGCTACTCCGACGCCCCGTGCCTATTTCTTAAATCTACCTTACGAAATATTTAAGAATCCTGGGCTTCCGGACGAGCCGGCGGCCAGTCGTCTGTGCACGAGTGATGCTCGTGCCCTCTATTTAAATTAATATTAAGTATCTATTCTAAGTAAGTCGCCCTTGTTCCACGTAGTGGAGGCGGCTGTACGAGCGCAACTCGCGTCCGTATCCTTACTCTTATTCTATTTAAAACTTCCTTCTCCCCAGAGTTGGAGCGGGGAAAAGAAAATTTGTGCGACGGTGAAGCCTTCGCCCGTTTTAGTTACTTAATCTACGTTCTTAAAACTACTTAACTAGGATACCCCGATTTCGCCGAAACTAGAAAATCAAAGGTATCATACACGAGCCACGCCCGTGTTCGTATACGCTAACTAAGAACACCGTCCTTTCGGTGGCAGGCGTCGAAAGGAAGGTGCCTGTGCACGACTGGTGTCGTACCCGTTCCGTACTCTAAGATGCCGCCGCTCTCGGTGAACCGAGAACGGCGGCATCTGACAGTGAAGCCCGTGCCCGGAAGGCTACCGCTAAGGTTTGCATACGCCGGCTACAGTCGGCGGCCGCAACTCCTGTGCGCGAGTGAGGCCCGCGCCCTCGAGAGATAGCGCTAAGGGTCCGCGTTCGCCGGATACAGTCGGCGACCGTGGTCCCTGTGTGAGTGAGGCCCGACCATACATGCATAACGCGCCCTTTCCGACGACGGAGCTTATAGTCTCCGTCACCGGAAACGGCGCCGCCTGTACGCGAGTGAAGCTCGCGCCCTCGACTTTTATCTAAGTCGACGCTTTTCCCTTGAAGGAAATGCGTCGACTGTACGCTGAAGCTTGCGTCCGGTCAAACCTACTCAAGCACTAGCACTTTCCGTCATTTCCGCAGGATAAACACTGTCACTCGCGGTCACAGCACTTTCAATCACGCCCCACGTCGCCCGGCTCCGTGGCTGCTCCGGTGGTCCTTATTTGCTACTCCTTCCCATCGATTCGATGCCCTCGGAAGATCGGCGACGTCCAATAAAAAACTTGGCAACTTCCACTTGACCCGAAACGATGCCGTGGATGGACCTTCGTTCGCCCATCGTTTCCTTACGAGCGACATCCGGTTGACGCAAGGTCCGCACCGTCCTGCGGCTTCTTCCGCCCCGCATCCCACCCACGGCAACCATTCGCAAGACCTTTACGTGGTTATCGGGGATCCGTTTCTTCCGCCTCTCTTCCGAGGGGGCCTACCTCCTGTTTCTTCGGGAAACCGTAATTTTCACTTTTAATCCTAACTGCTGGGCCACTTTTTTACTTTATTTATTAAAAATATAGTCACTATTTGTTAACACAGTCACAATCAGTTAAAAATGTTCACAAATTGGTATGAAAATCGTCAAGTCACAAAACTTTCACCTCAAGCGCGAGCTCCCGCAAACACGTCTGATCGGGTGAAAGTCGAACGCAAGTAAGGTAATGCGACAGTTGTCGGACAGCATTCTTCTAGGATACCAATTAAAGATGACTTTTTCCCTTTTCTCAATGAAATAGAATCAAACAAGGATGTTGGCTGTGGAGCTAATTCATACTTTAAACATGATTCCAGTTCTTCGTCAGTCTTTACAGTGCAAACTATTCGATGAAAGAGTTGCTTGGAATTGATGCTGATTTCTTTATTGCCGATGTTTATTGTTTTCATAATAACTGCCATATTTTTCACTTTATCCATGCGCAAGAACGTTGCTTTATCAAAAGGTTTTCCAACAAACTTGTTTTGAGGCATTTAACCTATTACTTTTGCGTTATCACAATTTTCTGAAATATCTGCTTTTAGGCCAGTACTTAAAGAAATCAATGCGTCGAAAGCGCCTTCAAATGGAGAGTGATTTCGAAGCCAAATTAAAAATTTATTAAAATCAGCGGTGTCTCGTATTTTACGGGAGTCGCGTAACTCTACATGTTGCTCACTGTATAAGGGCGATACCCCAGTAAATTTTTCTACTGCACATATAAGGTTTACAGTAGCCGGAATTGTATTAACCCAGCGTGCGATTGTTGAATCTGTCAGACCACGGCCACGTGTAATTCCTCCTTCCACTTTTATGGATCTCATTAACACCTGATCGATAGTAAGGTCCGTCCAAATGCCACTCCAGAATTTGATGTTCGACGAATAGTGGAAGTGTTCTGCACAACATAGCCCTGGTTTATTTGGACACTCAATGCAAATGTTTCTTGTCAGTTTTCTTTGGCCATGTTTTCGGCAAATGACGCAGATTTTTCGTAATGCCCGCTTTTTTCCTTCTTGTTGATCTTCAAGTTGACCAGAACATGTCCTTTTTGTGTTTGCTTTGAAGTGGAAGGTCGATTCTCACCTGAACGAGCATCCGTCATGTTGCGATATCCTTCACTGCATTTATGCAAAAATTACTGCAAAGTTTTATATAGTGATACATTGAAATATGCAAATTGTCATTAGCGTTTCAGTATATAACCTTCGAATTTAGAAGCATCTGAAGCATTAGTTGAAAGCCCACTTTTGTAAACCACGTGTAACTTTTGCGTAGAGAATTGTAAGGTCCCAAATCTTGATCGACGGCGTCAACGGAGCCCATATTTTGATTATAAAATCCGATGTGAGCAGGTTTTTTAGAATAAACTAATTTCCCGCCCACCATGTAACGAAATTTTTTACAAAATCCTGCAGTATGCTTACTTGTCAACAAGTATACATCCTTCTTGTCTTTGTACCTAACAAGTAGTTGCATGTCTTTCCGTACAAAACATGATTGATTGGTTTCTAATGGAATTCTAGTTAACTCAGCGGGAACTCCAGGATTACTTCTTATAGTTCCAGTCAAATAGGTTCCTTGAGTCAGTAAAAATTGTGAAAGGCGCACAGAAGTATACCAAATATCCAAAATAACTTCTCTGCCGCTGTTCAGTACATTTTCGGCTAAGTGCACGACAATTATTTCAGAAACCGAAAGGTTTTCGGTGCCTGGAATATGAGATACATCGAAATTGTCTTTTCCAATGTATAAACAGAAGTTCCAAGTATAACCTCGCAAGTGTGGGGAGCTTGGGCACATAGCAAAAAGTTTTATGCCAAACCTATTTCTTTTTGACTTTATGTATTGGTGAAAGTGCAATCTGCCTTTGTAAAGTATCAAATGTTCGTCGATTGCAAACACCGGTCCCGGGTCAACTAACGTCATGCAGTTATCTCTAAAGCATAGCCATATATACTCCAAGTCTGCTCAATGGAGCATTTTTTTGCTGCTTCAGGTGGAGAAAACGGAATAAACTTGAGTATAGAAAGGTATCTGTTTCGACTCATGATAGACTTATCAAAAACGTTTGGTCCGGCACACCAAATGTTATTACTCCAGTGATCTGTTATACGAGGACACTTTACTAATCCAGTTAAAAATTAAGTGCAATGAAAACATGCATCTCTTCTTTTTCAAGTTTCTTCCATTGAAGACCATAAACTTTTACGGTACCTGTATTTTGATCAAAGTACATTTCTGCTCTTCTGTTCGTCCATTCACGTAATTTGGTAACGATATTTGGACTAACAAAACACTCAAAACAATTTACTGGGTCTTTGCATTCTTCCAAATCAATGGCCGGATGAAAATCGTATTCAGGAGAAAAATTCACCGGTGGTCTAGGAACTTGATCAGAAAAAGGGTCATTTAAAACTTGTCAATCGTCCATGATCAAGTTTTCACCAACTTAGTCGTTATCAGTTTCTGAATATGTTTCACCAGAGTCACTAATTATCGAATTATCACTCAACTCGTAGTTTGGATCATCACTATCAGAAAAATCTTGATCATTCATATTTATTTTTTAAAATAAAACAGTTCTCTATCGAAAAAAACGCAAAAATATGGCAAAACTGACTTTTTCGCCAAAACGTAATTTAGAGGTTTATACAACCGCATACCAGCGTGGTTAAAACAATACTAATTGTAAAAATATTCCTACCGATTTATTTTGGATGTTGAAAAAAAATGGTGGGGGTAGCTTGTATGCCATACCAGTCGGTAAAATTAATTGCCACCCTTCATACCAACTTTCTGCTGGTTAATATGTTTCATTAAGACTGATATCCATATGTGGATATTATGGTATCCAGAAAGCATATTCAAAATACCCATATGTGGAGTACTGGATGTGAAGGGGTTAACATGTTTTCATAATGCATTTTAAACTTCTTAATTTGGTCACCCGTCTAGCATATGAATGTCCAGATAACAAGGAACTGATTGTATTTTTCGCATAAACTTGTTCCCACAACTGTTCAATACCACTTCCTTCCATTATATACCCAATAGCGCCCATATACGACATTAGAAGGTGAAATCCACCGAGACGAACAGTGACTGATGACAAAGGATTTCCACTTTCGGCTGCTAAAACAATATCTAACGCTTTATTATATAATGGCTGGTCAAACGTTACAATGCATGTTTTTTGTCCTCGTTGTTTGCATTCTTCCAATGCATGTTGAAGACAAGTATAGACAGTTGATCGATTTGTTCGCGACATATTTGCAAAAGGTGGGGGACATATTGCTGACGTTTGATATTCCTGACTTTGATTTTTCATTTTACTATCCATAAAACCACTCCAACCTGTAAGAGGGATATCAAAACAGCAAGGACCTGACATCCGCAGAACATTCATAAGTTGTGCAACTTTAGCAGTAGTGGGCTCTATTTTTATAAGACTGACATCAGGAAAAATAAGTTTACCTAAACCACAGTTTTGTAGACGATTGTATATTTTTACCTTCATGTTTCCGTATTTGCCAATAGTGTCAGTGTTTGTAAGCTTCTTTGGTCGGAGAACAGGTAAGTCATTTTGAAGTAGGTTAGCTGGTGTGACACATTCAATTCCTCCCATCACATGAAATGTTCCATGACCGTCAATTGTTCGAACGTTATGGTCCGCATTATCAAATACAAATTGTAAAAATGCTTTGGGATGTATCCTCATAACGTCGTTTTCGGTTAACGAATTCTCGAATTTTAACACTTCTTTGTAAGAAATGGAAATGCCTATGTTGGACAACATGCCAATAAGTATTCTTGATGCAAACTTCCTGTGTACATATATTCCTAAGCCAACCTGCAAAGAAGATAAATAACTTCGTGGTTACCCGCAGCTATTATAGAATTTGCCACAGTAACAACTTTCTTGTCTGAGGGCTGCGAATTTTTACCTTTGGATTTCATAACAGATTGCAATAAGCATCTCAAACTATCGGGGATAAGATTATAACCTCCTGAGGCTATTTCTTCAACGCAAGGGTAGTTATCATATTCACAGGTGAAGAAGTAAATATCTTCTATGATTATCATTGCGGCAGCTTCAACGATACGTCTTTACCATTATTTAATCTGTCCTTATACCACTTATCATTCAGGATACGAGAAGCTGTGCCACGGAAAAAAACAGTCCATTTTCCACTTTTCGATGTCATACAAATGGCATCACCATAATGAGCCTTTAGTTTCATTTTAACATATTCTTCAGAATAAACTTCTCCGTCGGGGGAATTTTCTTTCATTATTGATATCAATTCTTTTATGTCATACTGACATTCATCATTATTT
The DNA here is from genome assembly GCA_036346205.1 of Vesta saturnalis. NCBI lineage: Eukaryota > Metazoa > Arthropoda > Insecta > Coleoptera > Lampyridae > Vesta > Vesta saturnalis. The sequence goes on along the minus strand of JARFJB010000129.1, from coordinate 46,923 downwards.
TCTAAAAAATTACACAGCTCATAAAATGCGTTATGCTTTGTCAAGTTTAAAGCGTTTTTAGTATCACATGATTTTGACTTATTTCCCTTGGGATTACTTCCATATTGGTTAAATAAAGCATAGGACGATTTATGGTATCGGGCTTGTGACGCTACTAAGCCTGTAATTGAATTTACACGTACCAGAACTTGATTTCCCCATTAGTCATCACGCTCGTTACAAATTTTAATAATATTGTCTTTTATTTTCATAGTTGAGGCTAATGAAATGGGATTTCGCTTCGGATGGTTATAGTCCGGAACTTCGGCATAAAAAAGACACATGGTTTTAAAGTCAAACTGAAAGTCTAATTGCCGTAATTCCCGATGAGGCTCTTCTTTGGATTCCTGTTCTTTCTCTTTTACACGCCGTATATACATATGTCTACATTTTGTATGTACTCAACGGAATCTTTGTTTTCAAGCAATATATGCACATTATCATTTCGAACAACACTCATTCTTTTCATATTTTCAATTCCTTTTTGCACTTTAAGTATTTGTCCGCCAATTAAAGTTTTCTTACACAGAATACAAATTTCCGAAGTTTCCATATTAGGATATAAAACACAAAGTTATTTCTACACCAGAATGTAAACATTTCCGCCCTATTTGAAAACTAGGCGCGACTTCCTCTGCTACGTACCGAGGAGAACTGAACTGCTGCAATGCTGCCGCTCTGCGCAGTGCGCAGTGGCTTCCACTCGTCCCGCGGCCCCACCAGCAGGCACACGCTGCAACACCAGAAATTATGAATTGCAATACTTAAGGCTGCCCGTTTACCAATTTTTAGCTTCATATATTGTTTTAAGAAATCTTTACTAATAATTGGCTAATTACCCTGTACTATAAATATATACTATACAGTCTGTTTCAGTCTGTTTTTTTAGCCACACTATGGGTACTACTTTCAAAATATTTGGCTGTAATATGTTTCAGGACATTCTCTACACGCTGGTGATATCAGATTTTCAATTGGACGAATTATTTCAAAATGGCGAATTTCAACTTTTTTTTTAATGGAATGCAATAATTTTCTTTTATTATTGAGATCCTAAAAACATTCTTTTTATGATAGTATTTCGTTTTTCTTAAAAATTCATTGCTTTCCCTATCAAAAAGCAAACTAACGTTTTAATCTAGTAGCGCATAAATGTTTTACACTCGATGTGATTTTTGTGCAAATATCAAGTAGCGGTAGACACAAAAGAAACTATTAAACTTTAATCTAGTAGTCAAACGCCAATCAATGAAATTTAGTTCAGTGCTTGTTAATAACAATTGTATTATTGAAGATTATAATTGTTAATTTAAAATTAATTGATACGTTTTTAAAATGCCGTTAATTTATACGAGAGACGAGTTAATTGGCATGCTCCTAATATTTGGAAAAGCAGATGAAGATCCTTATGAAGCAGCCAGATTGTTCAGAAATAAATATCCAAACAGTAGGCACACTAAACATCGAACATATACTAAATTATTTGAGAGAACGCGTGAAACGGGAACTGTGGATTGACTTTTTGCGAGGTCATCCGCTACCCAAGGGCGTACGCAAGGTGGGGCAAGGGGGGGTGGGGCAGATGCCCCCCCCCCTGGCCGAAATTGTGAAAGGTTTAATAATGCCCCTTTTCTCCCGTGAGAAAAATAGTAAATAACCAATTAACTTTTAAATAACAAAATCTATTATCCCACAAAGGGAAGGAAAAAGACATGCATTACAGTAATAATATTTAGAGAATAATTAAATAAGTAAGACACTAAGCTTAACATAGTGATTTACATAATTCACGTATTTACAAATGTGATCAATGTGAATATTTAACAAAAGCGAAACAAAATTTCAGGAGAGATATTGTAAAGCACAATTCAAGTGCTGCTAAACACAAATGTCACCAATGCGATTATGATACAAAATATAAAGCGGCTCTTGTTTCACATAGTTTATTGCATAATTCCAATGTTGATTCTTGATTACAAATGTGATCAATGTGATTATTCAGCAAAAGTGAAACATTACGTAAAGAGTTACCTAGTAAAGCACAATTCAAGTGCTGATGTATACCAATGTTATCAATGTGATTATTCAACAAAAATAAAACAAAATTTAAGGACTCATTTTGTAAAGAACCACAATCCAAGTGGAAGTGGTGCAAAATACAAATGTTACGTATGTTTAGCTAAGACTATAAATATAGTTATAGAATTGTCGAATTCGGCGACTAATATATTTTAAATAGCTTCATAAAACGAAAACGGCAAATCTGAATTCTCAGAAGCTCTAAGCTTTATACAATACAATAAATACCGCGCATCTGTTTTTGTTTATGGTTGGTACGAATCCAAGTACAAACAACACCGACACCGCACGAAAGGTCAAAGGTAGGACGGAAATTCTGGCAATAAAAATTTTGTTCCATAAACGGAACGTTTCAAATTATTGTCAACTTGTAAAATCTTGCATAACAATTTTCATTATTCGCTTATTCACAGCGTTGTTGTTCGTGTGTATGGTACAGTAGTCAGTAGGTGAAATTTGAAATAGAATCGTTGTATCAAATTTATATCGTGAAATCGTGACTAATTACTGTGCTTAGTGTGCAATGGATATACGTACATTTTTTGGTGAGTGGTCTTAATTATTGGTTATGGTTTAAACAGCATTTTTAGACATCATAACTTTTCAGAAAGTAAACGGAAAGTACGTGACAGGGAAGCCCTAGCGATGAAGATAAGAAGCCAATGCTCATAAGCAAAAAAGTAGAGACACTTATGTCCCAAAACGTAGATGCAAATATTAATGCCGAAGCCTCCACATCAGGTTCGATAGTGCAAAGCGGGAATCAAGGCGAGGATTATCCTGACAATGATATTGGTATGTGGATTGGACGAACCCATCTAATGACTTCGTGTTGGACGCCACCCAAAAATTTTTGACTTTGCTGCGGATGCCACACAGTTGAAACGCAAATTCAAGTATAGTTGGTTAGAAATGTACAGTCCATTTTTATTTTATTTTATTCAAAACGTCTAAAGGGTGCCTTTTGTCTTTTTGTGTACTATTCCTCCAAAAGTGACACGTGGAGTGGTAGGGCCTTTAATGATAAGACCCTTTACTAGATACAAGGTTGCACACGAATACTTCAAATTACACTTAGGTTCAACGTGGCACAAGGAATCCAGCCAAGCGGCGAAATCGTTCAAGAATGCAGAACAGTCTGTAGATATTCTATTGCAAAAGGGCACCAGGCCGTTATAGCGGAAAACCTAAAAATTTTGAAATCAATTGTTTCCACAATTATATTTTGCGGAACTCACGATCTGCCGTTAAGAGGAAAATTGAACGATGAAGGTAAACTTATTTATTATGCAGAACCTCATACGAATGAGACATTTTGTCTTTATTTTTAGGATTTTGCATGACTTGCTTACATTAAAAATTGACTCCGGAGATGAACAATTGCGCCTACATATGGAGAAAGGAAGAAGAACCCAATACACCTCGCCAAGGATACAAAATGAAATATTGAACATATGTGGTACTTCGCTAAAAGAAATTTTAGCAGGAGAAATAACTAAAGCTTGTTCATATAGTATTTTGGCAGATGAAACCACAGATATTTCTGGCAAGGAACAACTCTCTGTAGGTGTCAGATATTTTGACAATGTGCGTGGAGTACTGAGAGAAGATTTTCTTGGTTTTGTGGTTCTAGAAAGCATGGATGCACCAACAATCGCCAAATCAATCCACACTTTGTTCCAAAACCTGAATTTAGACCCAGATAAGTACAAGATACGACGGATGCTCCACAATGGCTGGTAAAGATCGTTCAAAAATTTTGAGAGATATCTACAAAAAGGTATATATTTTCATTGTGCAGCACACAAATTGAATCTTGTAGTCAATGATTTAAACAAGCTTACTGAAATACGTAATTGCGTCTCAACGATTAAAGATGTTATCAACTTTTTCCGGAGTCGGTGTTAAGACGCAAATATGCACCAAATATTCAATGTTAGAAACTCGTTGAGTGAAATACAAGAGCATATCTGTGTTCCATAGAACTTTATTGAAATGGTGGAAGGATTAGAGACGCTGACTAAAGAAGGAAATTCAAATACAAAAAGTCGCCTTTCAATTGTTGTCTGCAACAACACAAACTTCATTTATATGGTCACTTGTATAATAAATAAATACAGCTCTCGTTTGGAACCTATCGCAAACATATTGCAGTCTAAACACATTGATATAATTAAGTGTCTGATTACATTAAAAATATAGTATCCGTAATCGAAAAGGATAGAGCATTTGCGGAAGAGGGAGCTGGAGAACTCTTTGATGAAGCACAGAGATTGCTCAAAATTAGATATTGAACTTCGTCTACCAAGATTGGTAGCCGGCAACAACTCAGAGCAAATCATTCGTCGACGTCAATGGTTGAATATTTCAGAAGGTCATTATATGTTCCTTATCTAGATTCGCTGTTGGGATCGTTGCAAGCTAGATTCGAGAAGAACAAACTCCTGCTTTTCTTCTCATGGCCCTACATCCTGCAAATATTGGGAGACGGACCTGCGATTAATAGATTTAAAATCTATAGCGGATTTTACCATATCGACGGAATTCAACATGAGGTAGAATTATGGAAGAATCTGTGGAAGAATAGAGGAGATTGCAAAGGGTTGATTTAATAGATGCAATCAAAGGCAGAAACATTTTACCCAAATATTCACCAAGCGCTACAATTCCTTGTGACCATGCCCTAACAACTGCAACCATAGAACGTACGTTCAGTACATTAAGGCGAGTGAAAACGTGGCTTGATCAACAATGACGGAAGACCGTTTAAATGGTATGTTAGCAAAACATTATTACCATTTATTAGGTACTTACAACAATATTTTGTTACAGGATTATGCATGCTTAGCGTACATCGAAAACTCCTGGAGTCAAATGATGAATTTGTTCATATTATTATTAACAAATTTGCTGAGGATCCAAGGAGACTGATTTTATTGTAAATTAAAGGTACCTACATTACATAGACAATGAATATTAAAAGTGTTTCCAAACAATTTTAATTTTTGCCCCCCCCCTAGTTAAAAAGCTGCGTACGCCCTTGCCGCTACCCCCACAATTTCAAGGTTACGCCTATCAATTTTCAAAGTCAAAGACATTTTATGTAAACCACAATGTGTTAAGATCAGTTAGCAACATGGAATTAGCAGTGTTAAATCAAAGCACCTGTTGCAAACTCTATAAAAATGTATGTGACCTGGAGATATCGAAAAAATATAAAGTTATTAATGTGACAGTAATGAATATGAAGTATGGTGAACGTATAGTGTTAGAAACGGAGGAGTCTAAATGTGTATTACCTCAGCGCTTTTACGAGTATTTCAAAGAAGAAAATCGAATTGAAGAATTTAAAACGCTGCTAAATATAAAGGATGTGTTCATGAGTAGTTTGGTGCAGTCGGAAAACCAACAGAAATAACATTTAATAGTAGTGTCCCCAGCCATATGTACACATGATTTAACTAGAATCATTTTACAAAGAGTGTGTTTATTGCTGACAAATGTTGTTATAAGTGTCTCACAATTATATGTATTAGGTTTAAGGGACTGCATTGTATAATTAAAAAATAAGGACTTTAAGTGTTGTGAATATGGTTTTCATTAAGTTAAAGGGACGTAGACAGTAAAGTAACTTCAAAAAGCTTCTGTAGTACTGGTTTTTCGGTATTCTATCCTCGTACAGTCAACCCATCTGTGAAAGTTAAATGGTTCTGCATATCTATGTTTGCAACGTTGGGTGCGCGGACTTTTTGACATAGGTAAACGTCTAGGCGGTTAGTCATTAGCAATTAATTCTACGTTTTTTCCGGTTTGATTTTAGACAGATATTTCTTTCAGGTGAGGCTTGTGGTCAGCGTGTTTCATTAAGTTTATTATCATAAATATTCAAATTCCGCAGAAGTATTTAGCGTTTTGGGAATTAGTACGCTCTAGCGGTGTAACGGTTGGTCGTAGAAAGAATTATATATATATATATATATATATATATATATATATATATATATATATATAGTTATAGACGGTATCTTACTGAGCCCGGTGCTAATATACAAAACGTTGTGTGGCCCGATTTTATAGACCTAATACGTTACCCCTACGTTGTGAATCCCGGCAGCGTTGTCGATATTTTCTAGCTATTTTACATAGATATGCACTTAATACTCTCTCTTTTCCCTTTTTTTCAATTATGTCGAAACGGGTTACACTTTTGTTATGTATTGACAAGGTCATTTAATTTATAATTGTAACAGATCGTTATGATTAGGTAACTATCAATCAATTAATATTTAATTTTGTAATTGAAAAAGGCATGACCAATCGAAAGTTAATGTTCATGGTGCAAATTCTTATTAATTAGCACAGTATTTTATTTCCAGTAGCCGAAGGTTAAAATAATTCATGTATTATGGAACATCAGACCACTCGATACTTACAAATTTTAATGTTATTGGTAATGTGTGTTACGCTAAAAAAGTTTCTTACACGAACAATTTTAAGTAGAGCAACAATGCCAATATGCTATAAGAAATATTTCAAACAGGAAAGAGCGGAATATGAAAATGTAAACTTTCACCATTATTATACATATTAAAATACTTATCTTTCTTGGAGTTTTAATTGGTGTGTTTGTATATACAATCTATCTAAACGTTTCGATAGCACTTACAGTTATCTTCGTCAGTAGTAGTATTATCTAATAAAATTATTAAAAATGTTCAAAACAATTTTGTGAAATTTGAAAAATTAAAACAAACATAAACCTGCTAGTTTGGAAAACTTATAAAGCCAACTATAGAATACAATTTTAGTAATGAACAACTAGAGAATAAAAAATTAAGTATTGTTAAACTGTCTTTAAGATGACAAATCAAAATATCCTCTAACGGTCGAAGGCTAATAATGAAAAATGTCAACCAAGAAACAAATTTAACAAAATTTAATCGAAATATGATGTAAGTGTAAATTTGTGAAAAACTTCTATTTGAAATTGATAGAAGCATTCACAAATACTTGACATCGATTAAAGTAATCCAATTAAATCTAACAAAGAAATAGCTTCATCAATAAGTGTAAGTGCTATTTAACAATGAAAAGCACAGTGCAGAACGTTTTATGTATTTTTTTAATTTAATTTTAACTAATCACATTGAATTATAGTGCTGTTGTAATTCAACATATAATTGGTAAAGCATCTACTTCAAGGTCTAGGAAAAACCACATAAAAAAACCTAGAGACACTAAAAGCTAAAATTGAAATTAAAATCAAGACGTATCACCATGCCTTTTTTTAAAATTATACGACGGCAAAACCTATTTAAACGGAGACTTTCTTCTTGTCTATTTATATATCTCAATCGCTTCACGTTGTAAACGAACATAATGAGTTTGTATTGGCAATATTTCCATATTGTCAAATTGAATATCATGATTTAAATTATTTAAGGGATGATCAGCTACCGCAGACTTCTCTGGTTGACCTAATCTACAAAATCTCGTATGTTCCTTACGCCTTGTATCAAAGCTACGTTTTATGGTTGTGGTTCTAATATGTACTTTTTCAGATGAACAATATATACTCCCAAAGATGATAATGGGTCTGAAATATCTTTAGGTGACTTTAAATGTTCTTTAATTTTTCTTGTAAGTTAGAAATAGTGCTAAAACCATATTTAATTAAGATTTTTTCAGTCCTATCTGTAACATTAGCTATAAAAGGAAGAAAATCAGTACCAACATTAAGAACTGGTTTTTCTTTAAAGTTATGTCTAGAAGGTTACGTTGTAAGGATTTTATTAAATATTTATATTCATGTTTTAAAAATTCAGGATCACAACTTCGTTTTGCTCGATCTACTAAAGATTTAATTACACAAATTTTTTGACGTGGATGGTAGTTGGATAATTTATGAAGAAATCTATCACTATGTCTCCAATTTCTGTAAACCTTAAAAGATAGTGAATTATTATTTTTTGATATTAATATGTCAATAAATAGTAAACTTCCATTAGTTTCTTTTTCCATGGTAAACTGGATACTAGGATGTACACCATTTATAAAAACCAAAAAACTCATGCAGTGCCTCTTCCTCATACAAATAATCAATGTGTGATCTACATATCTATACCAAACTGAAGATTTTTTAGGAGTATTCTGTAATGCTAATGTTTCAAATTTTTCCATATCAAAATTGCTACACTATCAATCTATTCATAGAATTTACTATTCCACTGAAAATAAGTCGTAGTAAGACAGTGCTGTAAAAGAATGATTATATCCTTTAGAAAAAGTTTCTCTTGAGGGGCTTTTGTAAAAAGCGAAACATCAAAACTGACCATTATATGATCTTCACTTTTGAAATTATGTATCTTTTCAACAAAGTCGGCAGAATTTGTAATATAATATTCTACTAGACAATTTGAAAAATTAAGGATAAGTAAAGCACAATTATTATCGTTATTCACTTTTTTATTACGATGCCGTGATAGTTTAACAATATTTAATTTTTTAATGATCTAGTTATTCTTAACCAAAATTGTATTGTATAGTTTCACAAAATTGATTTGAACATCTTTAACAATTTTATTAGATAATACTACTACTGACGAAGACAACTGTAAGTGTTATCGAAACGTGTAGATAGATTGTATATCTTTGATACACAAATACACCATTTAAAAAAGCCAAAAAAGACAGGTAAGTATTTGAATAGGAAATAACCGAAACTATTATGATTCATTTACTCAATAATGTTAAACAACATCTAAAATCTAAGGTAATTTAAGACCAAAATTACCAATTTTTATTATAAATTATGATCATTTAGGTCTTTAGAAAGCAGATGGGAAAATTCATCTGTTTAAGCCTAGATAAAATGTTATCTGATCTGATAATACATCAAATTACAATTATTGAAAAATGTACTTTATTTTCTATATTGTCCGTTGAAAGACGAAGAACGATAGAAATAGTAATTGAATACTAATGACATGGGGATTGGGACATTAAGACATGAACGGAACTTCTTTCTATTTATTGAAGTTTGTTAATTAGTCACGTACCAAGCCAGTAAATTATGAAAAGGAAAACAAACAAATTACCACTCAAAAGCAATGAAAACCTACTTAACCGTAATAGAACAAAGAGGATATCTTATTCCGGGAAAATTAGTGACAACGGTGGTATGTACTATCAGATCCATTTTTTCATTGATACCTATATCTTCTTTTCGTATTTTAGCCCAAGCATCTAACTCAGGTAAATCAGATATCGAAAGCAACGAAGCATCAAAAATATCTAATTGCTACACAAGCAGGGAAAGTGACCTAAGTATGTGTCTTTGTAATTCCCTTTGATAATTTAATATAGTTTCTTTTAGCCGAAACATCCAAAGCAAGTAAATCGGTTCTCAAAAATATTAAAACTCAGGTATAATTTATAAACATTAACTTATTTTGTACTTTATTTGTTTGCACATTTTCAGCCGATGTTGAACCGCCAAAAAAGAAACAAAAAATTATTAGGGTACGGTGGACGGAAGAACAGATTGAGAAAGATTTCAGCCACCATATTAAACATAAAATCCCACCTAAAAAAACGAAGTTCAACAATTTATAATAAAACATTCTTCATTGTATTCTGGAAGGAACTGGGTTGTAGTGAAACCCTTCGTTTGTTACTTATATAAAAATATCTAAAGCTTAAAAATAAATGTTTACTACTAACCTGAGAAATCGCCATTATTTACCCCATTCCTTTAATGAGAATTAATATTTCCCTCCCTAGGTAAATAATGAAAATAAAAAACACCTAGGTAAATAATGATTTTATTTATTTTTAATGAATGAAACAAAACTCATAACTCTAAGAAAAAAAAAAAACTCGAAAATTTAACAAGATAAAAATTGCTAATTAACTAAACATATTTAAAGTTATAGTTAATTGTGAAGTTATGACAAATCATGCGTACTCGCATGCTACACAACGTACCGTTCGTGAAGATCGAGAGTTTGTATATAAAAGCGGCCTCCTCAGAACTATACTGTATATAATGGAGGTATAAACGGACATTACGAATCCCGATCTAATTTTCGGATTTACACGTTTTAATGCCTATACAATTATATTTTGATGATATACACATGGGTACGTTGTTGAGCGTGGGGTCGGGCACAACAAGGTTTTTCGGCCCAAGAGATACGGTGTATATAGCTACGGACTCAGCAATGACCGTTTATATATATATATATATATATATATATATATATATATAACAGGTGTATGATTCAAAATAAGACAAAATGATCATAAATGCTTTTCCGAAAATGCTTCCTAACCGAGATACAGGTTGATTAAAAATACTGCTTTTAAGGTTTTTTTAAGATTCCTCAAAAACTACAAAACATATTACACTGAGATTTGGTACACCTAAATGTCTAATTAAATACAATTAATCAGGTGAGTTTGAGGCAACGCACGCCCCTGCTTTTTTTGAAGAAATATTTTTTGATAGATTCAACATTTAATTCTGCAAATAAAATTATACTTAGTATTTTTTCGATTCGGCACCCCGTTTTTGAAATATTTTGCATTAACATAAACGACCACATTATTCAATAAAAATCAAAATTTGTTTTATTTTACAAAAAAATAACGCAGTTAACTAAGTACATTATTAAAGAGATATTGAAGCAATCAAAAACAAAATAATAATTATTTTTGTACATATTGTTCAAAATGTACTCCTTCCTTTTGAATGCAAGCTTGTATTCTTCTTAGCAACGCGCTGAAAAATTTGTGGCATAGCCGTAATCTCATCGCATGCCATCTGTATGCGATTCCAAAGTTGCTCTCGATTATCAATTTGAACAGAATAGACACGAGTTTTCATATACCCCCACACAAAAAAATCCAATGGGTTTAAATCTGCCGATCGTGCCGGCCACGATACTTCACTTCCTCGTCCAGTCCAGCGTCCAGGGAACCATGCATTTAAAAATTCTCTGACGTTTCGTGTAGAATGTGGTGGTGCACCATCATGCATGAACTACATGTTCATTCTAACATCTAAGGGTACGTCGTCAAACACGTCTGTCAAATCTTCTCTCAAAAAATTTAAATAGAATTCGCCAGTAAGTCTTTGAGGAAAACGGATAAGTCCGATTAGGTGATCATCTAGTATACCTATCCAAATATTTTCGCTAAATCTATGTTGGTGAGCTGTAACTACAGTTGGATGCTGATTTTCATCTAACCATTTGTGGGAATTATGCAAGTTTATTATTCCATTTCGGGAAAAAATACACCCATCAGTGGTCGATAAGTTTCTAACAAATTGTACATCTTCAGCATTTTTATTTAAAAACCATTCGCAAAAATTCAGTCGACGAGGATGGTCAGCAAGCAATAACCCATGCACTTTTTTATAGGTGAAAGGGATGTAAATTTTGTTCTCGTAAAGCTTTCCAAGACTTGCTATGCAACACACCAAATTCTAAACACAACTCACGCGTACTTATTGATGAATTTTCATAAACTCTATCTACAATTTGTTCTTCAATTTCAACTGGTACACGATGCATTTCGTCCGGAATTTTTCTTTCCTTTTAAACTTCCATACTCTAACAAGTTACGATAAACGGTTCTAAACGTAGTATGATGTGGATGTCTTCTATTTGGAAATCTTTGTTCATAAAGTCGAGCAGCTGCATGAGCATTGCAATTAGTATTACCATAACATAAATGCATATTGACCAGTTCTCGTTTGGAATAATTTATTTTTTCACAGTAATTACACACAAACAATGAATTACAAAACACGCGTAAATGCAACTATTTTAGCAAACATAAGATACGTAACTGTGAAATGCATAGCAATCTCTGATTTATTTAATTTGGTTATTACTGAATAATGTAGTCGATTGCGTTAATGCAAAATATTTCAAAAACGGGTGCAGAATCGAAAAAATACTAAGTATGATTTTATTTGCAGAATTAAATGTTGAATTTAACAAAAAAATATTTCTTCAAAAAAAGCAGGGACGTGCGTTTTTTTTTTTACTTAAAGTGATTAACTTAACATATTCTACGCCACTGGATGGAGCCAGTTGGCTCAAACTCACCTGATCAATTGTACTTAATTAGACATTTAGGTGTACCAAATCTCAGTGTAATAATAGTTTTTGAGGAATCTTAAAAAAATTATTTTTTAATCAACCTGTATCTCGGTTAGGAAGCATTTTCGGAAAAGCGTTTCTGATCATTTTTGTCTTATTTTGAATCATAGAATCTCCAGTTTTCGTTTGTCGGTGATTTTAAAATACACCCTGTATGTATGAAACTTGTAGTAAATTTTGTCTACTTTAATTTTGCAAAGCATGGTTATACAAACAAAGAAAATCCTTTGTTCATATTTTCAATTTAACGCGTTCAATAAAACATCGAGTTATTTACAGTTGTCAAACTAATTATTATATTACTAATTATGCCATGTAGCTTTGAGAAGCTTAATTGCTAAATTTTAAAACATAATTAACCTCTACATATATATCACATTGCATTTTTAACATTCCTACACTTTTATGAAGACAAATGCAATAAACACTTTCAATGTAACACATTAAACAATGCTTCTGCATTGTTTAAAGTTTTTTTTTTATTATAACGTCTTAATAATAAAATAATTTTTAGTTAACGTATGCATGAATACCATTTATTGACACAAAATCAATCGCGTTTCTCACATTTACAGACAAATTAGATCCTTTCAAGGTCTAACGATCTGCATACACTACAAACCAACAAATTTGTATATGTGCAACCGAATAAAAACTTTTCCATAGCAGGGTTGCAAACCTTTTAACCCCGTCAATGTACTAAATTTAGGGATCATTTAAATAATTTACAACATTTTTTTATAAATGTTATTTAATTAACAGAAACATTACAATTTTTTATGTCTATTATGCGTAAGTTACATCCAATTTAAATCTCTTCCAATTCCCTTTTTTAACCAATAATTAGATATGTACAAGGAGCCCCATGTTTTATATAACGCATTTTTATAGCTGCCATTATTTGTTCTTTTTCCAATAAATCTATTCACCCTTCTTTTATACTTTGTATATAGTCCAAGGCTAGTCTGTTTAGGAATAAAAAGGGCGGTTGGCGGAAATTTTAGGTACAGTCCTAATCACATTTGTTTTTCGGGCCACTGAACATGAATCTGAGGTTTGCTGACGGATATTATGCGAAAAACGTCCAAATTTGGTAAATTTTTGTTGTGTGGAAAAAGTTTACCTGTTTTGGGAAACCGCTATCTGTATTTAGGAAACGGCTATCTGTTTTTGGGAAACGGATCCAGTTCTTAGGGAAACTACCTCATCCTGGTGGTTAGGACAGTAGTATGAACCCACATACTGTAAGCATAATCTTTTTATTATTAGCATAATTGCAATTCGAAGCATAATTAGAGATACGGCTACCTGTGTTGCAAAACAGCTATCTGTTTTGGAAAACGGCTATCCGTATTTGTGAAACGGCACTCTGTATTTGGGAAACGGGTCTAGTTCTTGGGGAAACTACCTCACCTGAGACTGGTCAGACACCACTGACCTACTTTTAAATACATGACCTTGACTCGATCAACTTGCTTGGTGACCTTCCCTTTAAAAGGATAAGAATAAACTTTAGGTGGGGAAGTTCAGGATCGCCCATGTATTGGGATACCCCTGCAGATAACCATTAATTTCTAGAAACATGACCTTGACTCGGCCAAATTGCTTGGTGACCTTAAACATTTGACCTTGAAAATTTTCAATCGGGTAAGGTTAAGTGAGATTGGGAAAGATCGGGATACCCTAGCATAGACAACAATCTGTTTAATACCCAACCTTGAACATTGATTTCTAGGGATTGTAATAACTTCTAAAACAAAATTCATTGATTAGGAATACTTATTGATTAGGACTTGATTTCTAAGAATACCTCTGCAGGCTACCTTGTAAATTTATTTCTAGGAATTAACACATGACTTTGACATAGTCAAATTCCAAGAATTGCTTAGCGACCTTCACAATTTCTCGCCAAAACGATGTTACCCTCAAGGATCATCGGCACCTTCAATGGTACAATTCTAAGATAAACTTTGACTTTGAAGCGTTGGTAGGAATTGCTTGGTGAAAATATCCTACCAAAATTTGTTTTAGTATCACCCTCGTATTACTATCGAATAAGATCGGGATGCCCCTGCTGGTGGCCATTGATTTCTAGGAATTAACTCATGGTCATGACTCGGACAAAATTGCTTGAACAGCCTGACCTTGACAAGTCCTCCAGGATCAACCTACGACTTCTTTGACCTTGATGCCGGATACATGGATATGCACACACAGAACCAATAAAAGAACCGTTTAACGTTGAATAGCTTGACTTTATCACCTTTGACCATGAAAATTCTATTAGATTTCTTAGAATTGTGACCTTGACATTTAGATGGTTGTGGTAGCTGGAAACTATAGGTGACCTTGGTTTTCACCCACGCAAAGTCATGCTTATTTCGCTACTTCACCTTGAAGCGCGCCAATACAGGAATCATGTAACCTTGACTTATCGTTTAGCTTGACCTTGGAAATTGATTTCTTAGAGGCGTGACCTTAAAATTTAAATGGTGGGTGGCCCGCGCAAAGCCATGCTTATTTTGCTATGCAACCTTGAAGAGCACCAATACAAGAACTATTTAACCTTGACCTACCTTTTAACACAGACAACAAGCAGGTGACCTTGAAAATTGATACCAATACATTCTGATTCAATTTAGCCACTGACCTAGATAGCAATCTATTTGAATTGTAATAACTTCTACACACGGCCGTGACTCGGCTGAATTCCAAGAATTACTTAGTGACCTTGAAAAGGCCAGTGAACTTAGAATCTAAGAATTGCTGGGGGCGTGACCTTGACATTTCCCGATTACTTTGAAAAGGTCAATGAACTGACGACGGCGCATGGCCTTGAGACATGGTTAGCATAGGCAACAATCTGTTTGACCTTGAAAATTGATTTCTAGGAATATCCCTGCAGGTAACCTTGAAATTTGATTTCCACTAATTGTAATAATTTCTAAGAATTAACACCTTGACTCAGTCAAGAATTGCCCGAAACAGATAGCTGTTTCCCTAAACAGATAGCTGTTTACACTAAACAGGTAGCTGTTTACACTAAACAGGTAGCTGTTTCCCCGAACAGACAGCTGTTTACCCTGAACAGATAGCTCCGATCTTATCCGATACTCTCGCGACCTTGAAGAATATACTAAGAGCATCCTCCTATATACCAATTGTTAATTGTGAACGTTCGTGACCTTGAGGAATATACCAAGAGCATTCTCCTATATATCTTCACCCCCAAGTGAGTCCTCCATACGTGACCTTGAAGAATATACTTTGATGCAGGCAACGTGTACGTGAGCCTCCATGACCTTCTACTTTGACATGTGTACGTGACTCACAATGACCTTAAAAAACTGCAGGTGATGTGATGACCTTGAAAAACCAATCTCTTGACTTTTTCAAATCTAGTTATTTTTCTAGTGACAAAGTCGGATTAGTATCCCGCTCGTGACCTTGCAGAGCATCCTCCTATATACCCTTAAGTGAGCCCCATACGTGACCTTGAAGAATATATGCAGGTAACGTGTACGGTGGGCCCTTTGACAACCTTTTACTTTGACAATGTGTACAATGACATTGAAAAACCATGTACTTAGACGTGGATAGTCTGTACCATGACGTTGACCTTGAGGATTATACGTCGATGCAAGCAATGTGTACGGTGACCTTGACCTTCAGAAACCTTGCACTCGGACGCAACGAATGTAGTGGCCTTGAAACCTTCGATGTGAATGATCTGTAAGAGAGTTTCAATGACCATGACCTTGAAAAACCACTCTAGTAAGTTTTCTAGTGACTTTCCAAATCTAGTTACTTCGATGACCTTGACTTTGACGGATATACTTCGACGTATGTAACGTGTGACACTTAATGACCTTTAAATTTAAACGACCGAGTACCTGCAGGAATTACCTTTAATAATATGAGGGCAATGTGAGCGACCTTGACCTTGAAAACCAATCCAGTGACTTTTTTCAAATCTAGTGACTTTTCTAGTTGCAAAAGTGGGTTAGAGGTGACATAATATATCTACTTTCTTCACTCAAAATTTAATAGGCTCCTTCTATTATTATACAGTGATCCGTGGTTACTATTCATTTCGATTAAATGTGGCAACTGTTAAATTAATTTTGACATATAATCAGATTTGATTTTGGTAAGAACCTGTCAGGGTATTTTGAACACCCTGTATATTCACTTAGTTAGATTCCGTATATATATTTTTTTTCGTTGTCAAATTGAGTTTTATAGATAAATTTGTGTTACGCGTGTAGCGACCTTTAGGAAAGGTGTATGGCGAGGTTTAGTTTGTTTTGTTTGTGAATTATTATTCCGTAATTTAGGTTGTTTTCCTTATTATTCCCCGTTTATTGAATGTTGAGTAACGTATTATTTGTATATAGTTGTAAATAAATTTAATTAAGGTTTATTTCGTTTGCTTTCCTTAAAAATTATAGAAAGAGTTATCTTTCTTCACTCAAAATTTAATAGGCTCCTTCTATTATTATACAGTGATCCGTGGTTACTATTCATTTCGATTAAATGTGGCAACTGTTAAATTAATTTTGACATATAATCAGATTTGATTTTGGTAAGAACCTGTCAGGGTATTTTGAACACCCTGTATATTCACTTAGTTAGATTCCGTATATATATATTTTTTTTTTCGTTGTCAAATTAAGTTTTATAGATAAATTTGTGTTACGCGCGTAGCGACCTTTAGGAAAAGTGTATGGCGAGCTTTAGTTTGTTTTGTTTGTGAATTATTATTCCGTAATTTAGGTTGTTTTCCTTATTATTCCCCGTTTATTGAATGTTGAGTAACGTATTATTTGTATATAGTTGTAAATAAGTTTAATTAAGGTTTATTTCGTTTGCTTTCCTTAAAAATTATAGAAAGAGTGTAGAGTTGAATGCATATGATGTCATATTGGCGACATAAAGACGAGTAGTTATAGTTGTTCAGTTTATTATTGAGTATGTTGGTTTTAAGTCATAGAGATTGAATGTGGGACTGATTGTTTGTACTTAAATAAAAATATAGAGATATTTTTCGCGTTAAGTCTGCTGACGTTTGAACTTTTGAAAGTTCTCGAGCCCTTACGGACGAAAACGAAATTTGTGTTTAGGGGTACCATGTCTTCCCTTCCGTTTTTTTAATTGGTGGAATTAAATTAGATAAGATTTTTTGTGAGTAGTGGGATTCAAAATCAAAGATGGATTTTTGGTAATAATTTGAAAAATTCTGAAACTGATCGCGCTCTCGTGTACTAGTACGGTGCCGCTTATTGTTACGCTTTAAGGGGTGGTTTAGAACGTTGATATTTTGGACCTTGTGGTGTTTAACGAACGTACTTTTTGTGTAGTAAGGGTAGTTAAGCTACTTCTGAAGAAGACCTGTATAGGGATTTTATTAAAACTGTTCATCACCAAAGGGTTATACCTAGTGCCGATTTCGATTTTACGTAAAGTTACCTAGAGGACATCGTCGTGTTATATTAGTGCTTCAGTGACCTCTTTGGTTTTTCTCGCTTTTGCGGATTCTTTTTTAAAATCAACGTTCTTGCAGTGCCACTTATTTACCGTACAAAGCGTGTTTATGGATAAAGAAACTTTCGCAATATATTAAAATTATAGTTATTTAAAACAAGTTATTAACCTTTTGGATTGTTAATGTGAATAAAACTATTTAAAAGATTAAAGTCAACAAGCAAATTGAGTGCTCAAATTAGTATTTTAAAAGAAGTTTTTAATTTATGCAGTAAAATTTTAACGAGTTTAAATCGAGGAATCGTTTGTGTATAAAAGAACAATAGTCAACATTTTATTCATCATTTTGTCAGACCAGGGAGATTTCATTTCCGTCATAGCAGTCATTGGTCATTTTCTATTGTAACACAGGAGAGGTGTAATCCTAGACCTTAAGGTAACATAATATTGTTTTTTTATGGAATATTTCAAGATTTTTGTGTGTTTCGAATTATTTTTTGTGTTAACGAAGGTTTGAAAGCGGTGTCGTATTTTTTTTGGTAAATTAAGTTGTTGTTTTAACTTTATTCAGTGTAATTAATTATAGTTCTGACGCTCCGCCTTAACACTTTGTTATTTATTTTAGTATTAAAGGGCAATTGACCCTATTGTAGTGTGGGTATATAATCCACGATATATATAAATATAGGTTAAAATCAGTTAGAACGGCGTTAAGCAGCATTCTGATCAGACATTCTGTCGCTGTTATTTTTGTTTATACGCATTATCGTATGTTTATATTTATCCTTTTTTTATTATTTTATTATAGCTTTGTTAGGTTTTATAAATTTGTTTTAATTTTGTGGAAACCCTTTTGTGTTGCATACAAGTTTTTCTTGCAAATTGCAAGTTACCGGTAATTTAGTTTTAACGTAACGAAGTTAGTTTTTTTTATTATTGAGTAATAGCGTTAATAATTTTAGTATTTTATTTGATTTTTAGTTGAGAATTAATTCATTTAGAGTGCATTCTATAGCTTATTTTTTTGTTTTGTTTTGATTATTATTTAATGCCTAATTATTTACACTGAGGTGTATTAACGTAACTTTATTGAGTGTTTATCACGTTTTTATTTGACAAGCGTGTAGTGCTATTTTGAAGCCCTATTTCAGGTGGTTTGCTGAGTTGCTGTCCAGCACACCTGGGATTGATTGCGGATAGGTAAGCGCATGTTTTTTGTATGTTTAGACACGCTATGTACTCGTAATTTTGGCACGACATCCCTTATTTTGACTACCAAACATTCTGGCGCCCTAAACCGATCTGATTACGTCTTCATCCCCTATTTTGACTTACGTACGATTTACTATTCTGGTTGTGCAAAATTTTTTAACATCTGAACTACACCCATACGCTGACTAGTCGGGGCAAAAAGGCCAATTTTATCTGTAATCCCGTTCTACCACCAGTTTATACCGTTACAAACCGTGTAATACCAACATACTTTTGGTGTAATAATAAAATGTCCCAAATCTTGGGGGAAATTAAAAAATAGATTATGCAACGTTTTATTCTAACTTAATTTCTAAAACGTTCAAACAAAATATTTAGTATTTCCGGCAAGTTTGCGAGAGTTGTGCCGATGAAAATTTTATTGTTGTGTAGATAGTTGGCTATATTTATCGTTAGGGATACAGTGTACTTTTAATTACTGTAAATAGTAATGTATGGTTTTCCTTAACGTTAATAAATGTTCGGTAACAAAGCTTGTTTGAATAATTAGTGCAATCGTTGCTTAGCAGTTTTTGATTATAACCAAGATTATAATTCTAAAAAACGATTGTAACTTTCTTATTATTACCATTAGATCTACATTTTTAAAACAACTTTATTTTGATCCTCTTCACTCTTTCCTCTGTGTTATAAATCACCCTATATATATATATATATATATATATATATATATATATATATATATATATATATATATATATATATATATATATTAAATAAACATTTTTCTTTAAAACTTTAAATAAACGTAAATTAATTCCGTTTGAACTCCTTTTCCCTTTGTCAAGAATTTAAATTTTGACAAAGGAACAAGTTCTTAAACTTGAATTATTACGTTTTAAATTTAAATTCTTGACAAAGGGAACAAAGACGTTCCCGAAACGTTGAATTAATTTTTACGTTTATTTCACAAGTTTTAAAAAAAATTTTACTTTAATTACTTTAAATCTAAATGAATATATATATATATATATATATATATATATATATATATATATATATATATATATATATATATATTAAAGACTAATTTAGTGATGCACCAAAGGTTTAGGGCAGAAAAATTAAGACTCTTTTACTTAATTGAGACTTTCAATTCTTTATTCCTTCGTCAGTCAAAATTCTACGATAGGTATTAAATTATTGTAAGTTATATAGTACAAAATCGATAACCTTTTCTGCATCCCCACTAATTTAGTCTTTAATGTTTAATTAGTTAGACACAACTACTTCTAATTTGTATATATATATATATATATATATATATATATATATATATATATATATGTGTGTGTGTGTGTTGCTGTGCGTGCGCGTGTGTGTATTGTGTATCTGTTCGTGTGCTGTTCGTGTGCGCGTGAGTGAGCCTGCGCGTGGTTACGTGTGTACATGAAACCCTTTCACAATTAATCAGGTTTGTATTTACATAAATTAATTTTCTCTCTCTCTCTTCTTATCAATTTAACTATTTGTTTAATTGTGTATTTACCTCGTTTTATTTGTCTTTTCGTATAAAATTGGTCTATCTTGTAACACGTTTTATTTCTATATGTATTTTTATTTGATTTAGCAATTATAAGTTTTGTTTTATACCACACCACTCTTCCTATTGGTCTCTCATTTCCTTTGGTTGCCTACTCACCTCTTTTACACGTTGATTTCGTCTTTTGGGGAAGCGGCAACTGGCGCCCTTATCTCTCTACCGGAATTTTATTGACCCCGACCCGAACCGACGGACACCGGCGATTTCCTTCCATCAGCAGGTGAGTAGCGATCCTTCCCATTTTTTCGCTCCGCTTCCCGATTCTGCACGTAACATCTGTGTATACAAAGTTGTTTGATGTAAAGCAAACCACGTCTAAATATTAATCAAATATTATTGAAAATGCTTAAATTGTATAATTTGGCTATTAATTTACAGCGCTGAAAGAGCAGGCCTATTTTTGCTTAAACCTCTAACAATCGACACTGTTATTTGGCATAAATATTGACGGTCGGTTTTGGTCAGATTTACTAATGTAAAGTTCGAAAGTAGTTACCTACTATAGAAAAAGTCTTCAGTTGAGCACTATTTTCACTCATTTTCGGAGCATTTCAATAAACAGGCACCTATTCTACTGAACATTATAAATTTATAACGTTATAAATTTAGAAGAACTGGAAGTGTGCTGCACCGAGGAAAAGGGAAAGTGGAACGAAAAAAACAGTGTATATCTACGAAAATCACGAACGTATATTCAATCAAATTATGGGCTGACCACGCCCTAATTAACGGAAATCTGCTGCGTAATTGAATATGAACAGAAGGGTTCATCAGCGGATAATGAAGCAACTTAATGCCCGTTCATACGTTATTTAAACGATCCAAGAATTGAGAATGAGTGAATATGCTGCAAGACTTTAATATTGTTCTAGAATCCTTGTTTTGAAATATGATAATCCCAGTTTTATCAGTAACATCTGGTATTGTGACCAATGTCATTTTCATTTGTCGGGTCATATAAATAGGCGTAGCAATAAATTTTTAGGTTTCTAATGATCAGAAGAGGAGCAAGAAATACCGTTACATAGTGAAAAAGTGACCGTTTGGTGCGCAGTTTCTGGACGAGGACGGTCGCCTATCAATTGTTAGTCAAGATAACGATATTACTCAAGTTCTCACACCTTTTATATATATAACCTTTATATTTTGACATAAGAAATTACCTTCGGTAGCCAGTTTTTTCAGCAAGATAAGGCAACGTGCCAACGCAGCACAGGCTACAAGAACCTTTCTACGAGAGACGTTTGGAAACAATGTAACTTCACGTTTCACCGATTTTTCTGTTCCATCTCACTCTCCGGACTTAGCATCATTGGATAAACTTGTTTGGGGTATGCTGAAACTATGGGTTTTCCGAGATAACCTCCGTCTACAATAAAATAGTTAAAAGAGAAAATTACACAAGCGATACGACAGAAGCAACAGTCTTCATTTTCAAATATGGCCACAAATATGCAAGAACGATACGAACTGTGAGTCCAACGTAATGGAGGGCACTTAAAACATGTTATTTGTAAAGCTAAGACTCAACTGTTAATTTATTATTACATATTATTGTAAGTGAAAAAAAGTTATAGCATCTATATGTGTATTAACGTCTATCTGGCATGATGTTTTAAACGTCTATCTTACATAGATTATTGTTTTTGTTTTTACAATGTTGCCTATTTTCGTTATAAACGTATTAAAAAAGGGGATGCATAATTATTTAAAACAATATATTAAACGTATGTCTTTTAATTTCCACTTTGTATGTTGGAAGGTTGTGTGTCGTTCCACACCAGATATTTTTATATAACGCACTGCTACGTAAATATAGGTGTTTGGTTTGGTACTATACCATAGAGTTTTTAAATTGTATGCTTTGTATATTCAGAAATTAATAAACAATTTCCTTCTTAGGATGTTGCAGTAAAAGAAAAATGTGAGGTGAAAGTAAATTTCTTATACGATACGCCTCTGATATTACTGTTTGCTGACCTATTTTTAATTCAACATTTTAAAAATAGATTGCTCTTTTGATGACTTATATGAATTATTATAGAACAAAAGAAACAATAGATATTATCTAATGCAAATACAATGCACGTGAAAGTTACTTAAATTAAAATTAAATAAAAAGTCATAATTGAAAAAATTGAGGTTAAGTTAAAAATTTGGATGCATTTTAATTTATCCATGTAAACGATCCAACAATAATTAATAACAATCATCAAAAAATGGCTACATTTAATCAGGGTCATTCTGGAGATATTCTTCATTTAAATGTAGGAGGAAAAAGGTGGGTTAAGTAATAAACCATATTAAGTTTCAAATTTAAAATGAATCTGAAGGTTCTCAACATCACTTCAAACTCTCACATGGATTCCTGATACATTTTTCACAGCATTGTTAAATGGAAGAATTCCAACATTAAGAGATGAAAAAGGTGCTGTTTTTATTGATCGAGATCCTAAATTATTTTCTGTGATTTTAAATTATTTACGCACGAGAGATTGAATTAAAGGATATTGAAATTAAGACTCTCAGGCATGAGGCTGAATATTATGGAATTGCACCATTAGTTAAAAGATTAATATTATGCGAAGAAATGTCAGAGTCTACATGTGGAGATGTATTATTTTATGGCTATCTTCCCCCACCTTGTATGTTAAAGTATATATATTTTTTGTAAACTCTAAATTGCTTGATGTTTAGGTATTCCATTACAGGATTCAGGAACATCGGGTAATTATGGAACAGGTTCGACTAATAGTATAGCAAATGAAGGGCCTTCAAATGGTACACAGTACCCTCTAATCCAAAGTTCCAGTGGTCAAATTATAAATGGTAATTTTGTTCAGAATAGATCTATAGGTAGGTACTTTATCTTAATAAATTTTTACACAACACATTCTATATATTACTAGGTCATTCGAGGAATTCTTCTTTAGAGCTTCGTATGGGATTAACAGGGATATGTAACCGGAGTACTCAAGACCTTAGGTGCTTAACAGCAAGAGGCCCACCAGGACCGGGCCATTCTAGAGCTGCATCTTTAGATCGTAGACATCCTGGTAGGTAAATTTATGTATTCAACCTCAATCTAATTTTACATTTTAAGGTTTGGCATATATGGATCCTTTACCTGTACAAATAATTAAGGCACATCACAATTGGATTGCTGTGGCTTATGCGCATTTTGTTGTTTGTTATCGGTATTTTTCTAGATATTGCAAATTTATAGTTAATTAAGTTAATTCTTTTAAAGATTAAAGGATTCAAGTGGGTGGCAACTAGTATTTACAAGCCCTTATATTGACGACTGTATAGAACGAATTGCAATTAATGCTAAAATAGGCTCAAGTGGTGCTGGTGAAGCCTCTAAAATGGTCGCTATATCTTATGGGGCATTAGTAAGATTATGGGGAATCTCGGAGGAGGGAACAAGAACCAATATAGGTAAAAAATTTTACACTTGAAATGTTTATTAATTGAATTGTATTGAATGTTAAAACGAATTTTTTCTATTTTGTGTTTTATAAAAAACTTCATTACAGTATGAGCATGACATCATTTGCTTTTTGATGCATGATAACAGCAACAGTGTTTTTGTCAAAGATTGGCAACAAATTTGTAGTGTGTACTGCAAATCGTGGTTACACGCTTTGTAGTATCAAATAAATGCAAAGAATCACTTCCAAGAGTTGTACTAGATTTTATTGACTAAAACTGTACCAGGTGAGCAAATAAGAATGGCCGTCGGCCATATGATCAGATCGGATTATAGTACAGCTTTGGGAAAAAAAATTTAATAACAAAAGTGGCCTTGAGAAACACCTGGAATTTATTTATAGAACTGTAGGTCCACCACTAGAGGGCGTAATTAAACACCAAAATTTTACAAAATTTGCCTAATTAAAGGGCATTATAAATACGATAATCAGGTTCTGCGAAAAATTCTGCGTACTTTTTATGAAACAAGTTTTAGTCTATCTTTTTAAATAAGAAGTGGGGGAGAGTGAGAACTTAGTTATGAAAAAACGCCTGTAAGACCGGTTCTGCTTAATCGATCTTCACAAACTTACTCTTGTTGAAAAGAGCTCTTTTCCACAAATGTAAGTGTTATATACTCAACGCAACTTAATAAGTAACATGCAGATTAGAGGGCGGTGTTTATTTTTTTTTAGAAATCTAGTTCTCTTTGGACAATATTAAACGGAATCGTGCAGTTTTAACCATGGATTATGAAAGTAGACCAAATTAGCAACAAAATGGCGAAAACCGCATGTCGATACCTTGTTTCTCTATCCCGAGATATCTTAAGAAACATGTAAACGGTGAACATTTTTTGTGAAACTTCAATTAGACGTAAAATTTCGCTACATCAAAATTGAAGTATCAGTAAAACTTGCTATTCGATAACTTTTATCAAACAATATATATTAGCAAACAAATTTGGAAAATATGATGTGTATCACATATGAGAATTGCTCAAGAATAACAATATTAGGTATATTTTAACACTCTTACAGTTACACAGTAGTTAATATATTAAATAAATTACCACTTGAAATCATGTAGGCTATGATTAATATGGGAATGTCACATATGTGAAAAATTATTAGTCTTGTTGCAGTTGTTGATTTATCCAGGTAATCATTTTCGATATCATAATTAGAAAAATATGATTCTTACAAATGAAGAATCTTTTGACATGTTGGCTGTTTATTTCGAAAGCATGAGAAATGCAACTGTTGCTTTCAGAGTTTATGCGCTGCAGTACCCAAACAGAAGACATCACAGCAACAGAGTATTTCTTTGAATCACTCAACATTTGCGTACTTCCGAATTGTTCATCTTCCTGTATCGAAGACATGGCAGAGGTAGAACGGAGGAAAATATAACATGTTTTGGCATATGTAAATTTTAACCCTCATGTAAGAACACAGATATAGCTAGAGACTTGGGAATAAATCAAACCACGTCAAATATCTTAGAGAATACAAATTACTACTTTTATATAAATTTCTACCTACAAATTTTATTAACTTTTATTAATATGTTTCATGAGCAATCTTTAAAAGGCAGTACCATGCCTATAATTTCCATATTTTTAATTTTCAACATATCTAAGTAAATGTCATTATGCATAATTAATTTGTGATAAAATGTGAGTTTAGTTGAGTGTTTAATTGGTCTGTCATTTTTGTCGAGCTGTAGTAATAAAACATCAAATAAGTTCAGTTTAGTAATTACTTAAAAATAAATTTTACTTAGAAAATCTACTATAACAATATTACTTGTAATGCTGTTCATATTCACCACTTCTAAAATAAAAGGTCACGTTTATTTGTATCATAAATAATATTCCAAAATAAAATACTTATTAATTTTTAATTAATATCTAATAAATGTCATTATTCGTCATATAATTTTGTAAAATTAGTTTACAGATGTAGTACATTTTGTCAAATTTGAAAAATTCAAACATAAACAAATTTTTCAAATTTGACAAAATTGTACTAATCTTTAACTTAAAACATCTACTATAACAATATGTATTGTAATACCCTTAAATTCACCATAAAATAATTATAGGTAGTTTAATTGTAAGTTTACATTTTCAACTATTACCAAAATTTATTATTGGTATCAAATAAATAAAAATATAAAACAAAGAGAGGCCAGACGAAAAACTTTCGTAAAAGCACCACACGAGTTAAAGCACTCGAAGACTTTTTTCGCTTGTTAACAACAAAATATTTTTATTTTAGATTACACCCATATGACATAGTCCTACACCAAGGTTTAAATGCTGGAGATTTCAATAACAGGCTGGATTATTGTAACTGGCTATTAAATATGATAGGAGAAAATCCTGAAATACTTCACATATTATGTGGTCAGATGAAGCAACATTTCGGAGTGATGGTAGTGTACATTGCCATAACATACACTATTGGTCAGAAACAAATCCCCACTGGATGCGAGAGGTCCAACATCAGGGTCATTGGTCTGTAAACGTGTGGTGCGGCATTCTAGATAGACAAATAATTGGACCATATTTTTTTAATGAAAGTCTTAATGCGGAAAGATATTTAGATTTTTTAACAAACGAATTGCCACTTCTTTTAGAAGACGTACGACTGGCAATTCGTCGTGATATGTTTTTCCAACATGATGAGTGCACATTACTCTAGGGATGTTTAGAATTTTTTAAATCAAACATATTCCGACAGATGGATAGAACGTGGAAGTTTATTTCACTGGCCAGCCAGATCCCCAGCCCTGACATGTTTAGATTTTTATTTGTGGGGGCAATTAAAAGAACCTGATTTTGCCAACAGACCCACAACAAGAGCTGACATGATTGCAAGGATACGAAATGCACTACAAAGCATTTTAGTGACAGAAATTGAAACTTTCGTCTTATCCACCTGCCAGAGACTGGAATGTTGTATTGAAAATGATGGATGACAGTTTGGACATCTAGGGCGACACTAATCACATTCTTAGAGTTTGTTGTAATTTTTTTAAATTATTGATGGTTAGATTGGTTAAATTGTTTTCAGATTTGATTGCTAATATCTATTGTTTGATAAAAAATATCGAATAGCAAGTTTTACTGATACTTCAATTTATGTAATTACCTATACCTATCCTTTTTTGTTTATTTTTGGTGTCGCGGTCAACTGAAAATAATAAGAGGCATTTTTCTTTACGTTTACAATAAAATTATTTTAATTGTAGTTAGAGTAGTTTCAAAATGTGGCACTCGCCCCTCCATGTGCATATAATTCAAACGCATCGAAAGTATTCGTAAAATATGCTATTCGACTTATAAATGTAGCCGCTTTATTTACTTCACATTGTATTCGTACGTTCATGTCAAGCTCGTGAAATTATTTATAAATTGTAGGAATTTATGAAGCAAGAAAAAGAATCAAAAGATTTATTTTTGTATGTTAATAAAGTTACATTTTAAAATGTTTTTATCAATTTGTGATTTATTTTACATATTGGTATTAGAATTTGAACAACTTCTACAAAAATGTTTTCTGATCAAATAAGGAGGGTCTCATTAAGTTGCACACTGCTATGAAACGTAGTAGTTATTTCAACGTTTGTGTTCTGCCCTCCTATTAGAAGTATTTCAAGTTATAATATTATAATTACATTGAGAAGCTTCATTCAAGTTTTTGTAGTACACATTTACACCTATAATCTAAGAATTATCGAACAAATAATTTTTCACATTTTTTAGACGGCAGAATAAAGTAATAGTGTGAACTGAATAATACTTGTCGTATTTGTAATAACACTTTCTGACATATTTTAATGTAATCACGCTAATTGATTGATTTCTGTTGTTGGTTCTTAAAAATATAAATAGTTATACCTGCGATCCACGATGAGTTTTAAGAATTTACCTATTCAATGATTGCGAAGATTAACAACCAAAAATCTTATCAGAAGTTATTATTTTGTATCTGTTAGGTGTAATTAAAAGTTTATAAACGTTGAACTTCATTTTTGCAAATCCTTGATAAAAACAGCTGATGTTGAACAGGTTAGGTTATGTTTACTAACTAGAAAAATTATTTGATGTAAATATGAAATAGGTAATCCAATTCATACCTAAATTGAAATTGTTACAAATGATAATTCAGTAAAAATGTATTCAGTTACGATATCAATCCTTAACAAAATCGATAATTACTAAATTTATTCATTTACCCTATATTTTTAGGATGGCATTTTTTCTACCGAAGTTTCCCGATTATAACATCGTTTAAGTTTTTCAAATTGTAGAAAATCGTGCCGCGCATCTCGAGTGCCACGACGTTTTGTAACTACTCTACACCAAACGAAAAGTTAACAAGGATTACCTTTTAGATAATGCCCTCTAGCGGAGGCGGTAACATTAGTATGACAATATTTTTAACTATTGCAGATAGACCAATGAAATGCCTTTCTAACAAGACTAAAAATGTTGATTTCCGTTAAGGTTAACCAGCCTAATTGAAGTTTGACAAAAAATGTTCACCGTTTACACGTTTCTTAAGATATCTCGGGATAGAAAAAAAAGTATCGACATGCGGTTTTCGCTATTTTGGTGCTAATTTGGTCTACTTTCTTAATCCATTGCTAAAACTGCATGCTTCCATTTAATATTCTCCAAAAAGAACCAGATTTCTAAAAAAAATAAATACCTCCCTCTAATTTGCACGTTACTTATTAAGTTGTGTTGAGTGTATAACACTTACATTGGTGGAGAAGAGCTCTTTTCAACAAGAGTAAGTTTGCGAAGATGGATTGAGCAGAACTGGACTTATAGCCGTTTTTTCATAACTAGGTTCCCACTCTCCCCCACCTCTTATTTGAAAAGATAGACTAAAACTTGTTTAATAAAAAGTACGCAGAATTTTCCGTAGAACTTGTTTATCGTATTTATAATTTATAAATTTTGTAAAATCTGGGTTTTTAAAATTTTGGTATTCAATTACGCCCTCTAGCGGTGGACATATAGTTCTATAAATAAATTCCAGGTGTTTCTCGAAGGCCACTTTTGTTATACAACTTTTTTTCCCAAAGCTGTATTATAATCCGATCTGAAGATATGGCCGACGGCCGTTCTTATTTGCTCACCCGGTACATATGTAGGTATAGAAGGTTATACATTTTACTTTTTTTTCAGTACCGCTAAATCGGCTTATTAGCTCATTTTACAAATTTTGGCCAAGATCGGTCATGATGTCTGGATGTGTGTGTGTGTGTGTGAGTGGATGTATGTTACTGTGCACACTAAGTCCAGAATGAAAACACCTACGTACTTAAAATTTTGTATTTTTAGCTTGTTTTCATTTCGCTTGGAGCTGATTAGATTTTGGGAGAAATCCAGCGGCCGCGAGTGGGGAGGGGTTTATCAGTGGCAGGTCTTTGTTTTTATCAAATATTTGTAAACAGCTGCATATTTCAAAGATATGAAAATACCTAGATGTAGACCTTAAACATATAGATTAAGAGTCTATAACCGGTTGGAATTGAAACTGATTGCACGGGTTTCGATGTATACATAAAATTCAAATAAAACATTGTTTTATAAACACAAAAAAGGTGTCAATGGATAGAGAAAGGTTTATTGTAGGGCCCTCCTGATTGGGATTTTTTAATTTTCTACAAAGTTTTTGGTAAAATCTGTTTGAGTTGGTTAACATTCATTCCATTTCACGAATATTTTACAAGAAATGCTAACAAAAATAGAAAATTTTAAGACATGAGAGCCTTACAACAAACTTTCCTGTTTGCAATGACATTTTTTTTATTTCAATAAAACTGTTTATTATGCAAATTTTATGTATATTTCTAAACCCATGTAAGCGCTAAAAATTTGCATTGTGCAGTGCTGCCCTCATATGAATAGTTTCGATGTTTACCTCGGGGAGAGTCGCACAGGGTCAAACTCAGTTACAAAGTGCAAATGTGCGTTTGTAAACGCGTGCGTCATGTTTACAGAGTAGTTGAAGTCTTCGGTGTCAAATAGCCTAAATTGTCAATTTGTTTATAACATGCCCAATATTTTCCGAGTTTTTATTTTATTAGTGATGCAGTGTGTAACTTATCTAAGAAATGTATAGACTACGATGGCATGGACATACGAAAAGGATCCAAAACAAAGTTGCGTTTAGGTGCAAGACGCAAAATAAGGGATAATATCGCTAAATTTAATGCGTAAGTATCCTTTTCATTTGTTACAACACATAAGCTTGTTTGCTTCACGAAGAATACATAAAATATTACAGCAGAGGCTTTTTCGACTAGAGTCATTAATAGTTGGACGACTTCAGGGTTGGAATCGTTTCATAGTTGAAAAACTCAACGTTTCGTACACTTTTTTATGGGCTTATTAGCACAAACTAAAACGAAAGAAATAAACATGAATAATAACAAAAGAAAAAGAAAATAAACACTCTTACTAAATGTAATCCCGAAACTCGGGCTTTTTCATCTATGGCATGGTTCCAATCCTAAGGTCGTCGAACTATTAAAATGCTAAGCGCCTAAACAGTTTCTGAAACGACAAATAAAATTTGTAGAAGAAAGAAAATGCTGTGTGAGAGGATTTGTTTTACTGGTTACTACTTCGCTTGTTACGAAAAATAACCTAATCTTTATTTGCGTTGTAATTTAATAAAAATGAAATACGTCATTATTAGCGTGATTTTATCTCACATTTCCAAAAGTTGTCAAATGTCTTTGTTATTCGAGAAAAAATTGGTTTGTAATTTTTAGAGCACGCCGTGCGGATCTTCCTCTTCTGTCAAAAAGCATTTCAAATTTCGACACAGAAACAGTTATAATGAACGAAGAGCCAAGTTGGTAAGAATATAACGTTTTATGTCTTACAGAGTAGAAGAGAGGAATAATATTTACATTCATTCATTCAAAGATGTGTATTTATGTACAAAAAGTAATTTCAAATAACTATAAACATTTTTTCCGTTCAATACAAAAACAATTAGTTTATTTTATTAGTATGCAATAATGTTTAAATATTCTTTGAGTTCCACAAGTTTGGCGAACCGTGCGGAATTTCATGAAGAATGTATGACCACAAATTCTACACCAAAAGGCATAAGGTACTTAAATTTAATGCTTTGCAAATTTCTACAGCATAGTACACATGAATTCAAATTAATTCGACTGTTGTTTAGATGTCCCGCTATTGCACTGAAGCATCGATGTACAATTTGTTCACTGGGTTTAGTTAACAATTGAAAAAAGCTTTTTTGGTTCATATTTATCAAAAACATTTATTTATTCATTATATAACGTTTCATTCTACTTATTAACAGTGAAAATTTAGTCATTTCAGAATTATTACTATCGAAGGACACAGTATAGTACATTTGCAAAGCTTTGTTGATTCTCTGGAGGACATGCCAAGCCATTCTCTTTTATATGGATGCTCGATGGTGAATATGGTAATTGTAAAAGAGCAGAGAAAAGGTTTTGAATCAAAAATTACGTTTATTTTTAACATGTGCAATTTCTCAAAAACTATCTGCTTGTCCAGAACAACCACAAAAAGTTGACATAAACACTGCTGTGGTTAGAAGTATAAAGAATATGGGCGGTGGTTACACACAATTGAATAATTTATCGGCGGCAGTAGACATTCCATCACCAAGCTTTAATCTATATAAAAGAGTTCACTCAAACATATATGATGCATAGGAGACCATTGCATAGGAATCAATGAAGGAAGCTGGCCAAGAAGAGGCAAAAATGGCAATAGAAAATAATAGTGTCTGGCAAAGTGTTGTACTTGGGAGTAAAGAATAAATATTGCTGTGTGTGCCATAGAGCTGCAAACAGAGGCGAGATACCGGCAAAACATACATGTTACAAAAACTGGAAATTACCATCCACTGCTATGGAAGCCACCATCATTGTTGAAAAATTTTGCTGCAGTTTGGAAATGCACAACTTGATCTACAGCAAAATGATGGCAGATGGTGACAGCAGTTCCTTTAACACCTTAGCTGTGAAGCCAGCTGTTTAAGAACTTTTTATTTATCGGAACGATCTGTTCACGTGATTTTCGCCTGATATTGTTTAGGTGCACCGATGGATACCACATAGTTTCTCGTGCATTCAAAGGTAACGGACGTATTTTTTAAAAGCAGGTACAATGTTTTCGAACAGAACAAAGCAAATTATTAAAAATGTTACTGCCCTACTCAGAATCGGAATCGAGTGATAGTGATTTTGATTCGAACGATTCGACAATGTAAGTTAGGCTGAAAGTGTTTCGGAGGAGATGACTATTGTGGAAAATGAAGAGAATAGTAATATTGAGCAGTTAAATGGTCACAATGTGGTAAATGTCTGGAGACAAATTACATCCTCAAGAAATGAATTATTATTTGAAAAATATGATGAATTGGAAAAATATAATATTCCCAAAAATGTAACATCACCTTTACATTTTTATAAACTTTTCGTTACTGACGAAACTGTTGATATTATTGTTCAGCAAACGAATACATATGCCTCTCAAATTATAAATAAAAGTCATGCGCAGATGTTCAAGAATGACAGCTTGAAAACCTACCACTAATCAAGAAATTCATGCATTCTATTCCGCAGTTTTGACAATGGGTTTAGTACACGAGCCAGAAATATCCTTATATTGGTCAAAGGATCCTTTATATAATAATTTATTTATTTCTAAAATTATGTGTAGAGACAGATTTTTGTTGTTATTAAATTGTTTGCATTTCGTTAATAATGAAGATGATTTAGGACAAGATAAGTTATATAAAATACGTCCTGTACTAGACCTACTACTAAGTTACTCTCCTACTTATGTGACGCCTGATGAAACGCTTGTAATAGATGAGAGTGTTGTACCTTTTAGAGGCCGTCTGAAGTTTGGACAGTACATCAAAAAGAAAAGTCATCCCTATGGAATTAAACTATATAAATTATGTACTGTGATCGGATACGTTCTCAATTTGCGGATCTACACAGGAAAGGGAACTGATATAACTTCTGGAAAAGGTCATGCCGAAGCTGTAATTAATACGCTTATGGTCAATTATTTAAATTCTGGAAGAACCCTATATTGTGATAATTACTACACGAGTATACCGGGAGCAGAACAGTTACTACACAAAAAAAACTAGAATTTGTGGTACCCTCAGATCCAACAGAAAATTTTTACCAAAAGAGGTTAAAGACAAGAAACTAAAGAAAGGTGAAGTTTTTGGACAAGAAAAGGAAAATGTAAAAGTGATTAAATCATGATGATACGCTAAAGGAGACTGGAAAAATTCGTCACAACCAATCTGTTCAAAAACCATTATGTATCTCTGACTGCAATGCTGCCAAGAAAGGAGTAGACTACAGGTAATGAAATTTTAATTAATTAAATGTCTATAAAACAATAAGAAATTATTTTTTTAGTGATCAAATGGGATCATACTACACTGTATTTAGAAAAACAAAAAAGTGGTATAGAAGAAAAAGAGGTGTAAATGCAAAGGATGTTATCAACTACTTAGGCAAACGTTTAGCACCAAGGAAGCAGATAAGAAAGTAAAAAAAGTAATTGCTTTTTGCGAAGAATGTGAAGGAAAACCGGCGTACTGCTTAACATGTTTTAACAACACCCACGAAAAGAAAACAATCGACAGTTTATAGTTATTTTTGTTCTATTTTTTTAGGTTCGGTTTTGGAAGTAATTTATTTTTATTTTAGTTTGACCATGTAGGTTCATGTTGTTTGATTGGGATTTCTTTCCAAAAAAAAAATATAAAATGTTTTATAGCACTTTTATTATGAATATCTCTTAACGAATTCAGTCAATCTAGCAACTGTCAAAGGGGAATATTGTCTGACTGTTTTACTGTGAGTGTGTATAAAAATTAATTGTTTTTCAATAATTATAACATTATATTTTTTAAAAATGTAGTACAATGTTTTCGGGGCCATACATGCCCCGAACCGCCAAATAGGAAAGTTTCTGATCAGGCCTATTAGACCTCTTGTCGCTATATATGAAGACTTATAAAAATTGTTTTCACCAAATACGAATTACTGTGATGGGGCCTAATAGACCTCGTCCCGCAGTTAAGGTGTTAAGAAAATTCTTGACAGCAAGCCTTACCAAACTTACGTAATACAAAAAATAGAGTATACCAATCACCTACTTAGGTACTACAGTAGCAAACTAAGGGAAATATCTCAAACAAAAGGTGTTCCAGGAGCTGTACGAAATGTAATTGCAAGCAATATTTTGAGATGCCGAAGTGCAGTTACCAAGGCTGTTCATCACACAGAAAAGTGGAAGACCTTACATATGAAGAAAAAATTAGACATTAAAAAAAAAGATGTCATCTACAGCATAACCCATATATTTGGAGAGCATAAAGACTGTACAGAACTACAATATTTTTGTAAAAAACGGAACCCGATATCATCAACTACATGTCCCATTTTCGAATATTTGGAATAGATTAAATACACACTCCGAAGATGCTATCAAGCGCGTTGTTTTTTTGCGGTGGTTTCCAAAAACACTAAGACACCTTTATACAACATTCAAAAACACTTGAGCAGTGGATAGAGTCCTCCAAGAAATATCAAGAAATTGGAGACCACAAAGCGACAAAAGAAACTGGTTAGAGCAAGAAGGAAATCAATATTAATCACAACTAACCCTGATGTGGATTAAGGAGATAATTGTGAAAAGCCCGACCTCGATGAAGAAACCTATACGGAATTAAAAAATGAATTTTTAAAAAAATTGCCCAAGACAGACATTGAATATAAAAATATACGCAACTTCAAGCGGATTCGGCTGTATGGAAACTGCACAAAAAGAATTTAGTAACCTCTTCAATAGTTGGTAAAATTTGTAAAATGCGTCCAGTTACAAGTTGTTCAGGGACTGTTACAGAAATTTTGTACAAAGAATTTTTTTCTAAAGCAACTGTGTGGGGAAAAAACAACGAAGACAGGGCCAAAGAAGCACTAAAACACCAATTCGGTTTTGACATTTGTAGTAGTATTTTATTAATTAATAAAAATTGGCCGTTCTTCTGTGCTTCTCCTGATGGCATTGAACAAAATTCAAGATATCTTATCAAAATTAAATGTCCCTTTGTATCAAGAAATATGACCATTAAAGAAACAATCTCCGAAAAAAAAATTCCATATTTAGAATTAGATGGTACAAATTTTATATTGAAAAAGTACCATAATTATTTTTATCAAGTACAGGGACAATTAAATATTGCATGTAAACAAAATTGTGATTTTGTGGTGTGGACCCTAAAAGAAATAATTTATATAGTAGTTCCTGTAGACAGAATTTTGTAAAGTTTCAATGTTGCTCAAGTTGGAAAAATTTTACTGGAAATTATTGATCCATGACATACTCGCGGCATGAAAATAATGGGATCTGACTTACATTTCTGAAGCACACCAAACTAAGAAATGATCAACTAAATAAAATAGTACCTTCCTGAATCAACAGAATATTTTATTGCTTTTTTTTTAACATGTCCTTACGTATTTAAATTTTCATTTGTCGATTTTCGATTTGTTTTATTTTTAATATATAAACATTAAATTGCCAAATACCTGTTTTTTTGAAATAAAAAAAATGTCATTGCAAAGAGGAAAGTTTCTTGTAGGGCTCTTGTGTCCTAAAATTTTCCATTTTTGTTAGCATTTCTTGTAAAATATTGATGAAATAGAATGAATATTAACCAACTTCAAACAGATTTTACCAAAAACTTTGTAAAAAATTAAAAGATCCCTATCAGGAGGGCCCTATAATAAACCTTCCTGTATCCATTGACACCTCAAGGTTTTATTTGAATTTTATGTATACATCGAAACCTGTGCAATTAGTTTCAATTCCAACCAATGATAGACTCTTACTTAATGCAGCCACGCAAAAATATTGTTGACGAAATCGAACAGGCTCCGCCTTTACGTACCTTGTTTTCCACTCTTACCCGTAGCGAGTGGAAATCGTCGAACGGTAATGGACTCTTAATTATGTTCTATGCAATTTTTGATACAACTTGTAACACAGCCGGAAAAAATTCCTAAGGTAGATTTTAAGTGTTCAAATTTTTTGAATATCTGAATAATCGTTAATTTTATAAGAAAAAGTGTGCACAAATTTTTTAAAGAAAATTTAATTTTACATAACTTTTCTTTATAAAGTTTCTTAATATAATGCAAGGTAAGTGTAAAAACTTAATTAAATATGAATGAAAATGGTTAAGATACATAGATTTTTATACTATACACTAGATGACCTGCTCGCTATGTTATCCGAATTTATGATGTGAAGCAAGTGCCGCACGGTAGTGGAAGAAATTCGCCATATGCAAAGCTGACAAAACTTGTAAGCTTGTATAGTCGAATTAGAAGAAATAAGGAATTTATCTTTATGCATACTGTAATTGAATAAAATGACATATAATGATACACTCTTTACAAAGTTGGTTATTTATATTATATAATAAGACAACCGAATATAATTTATTTACATGTGATTAAATAATATTAATTTGAATAATTGATGTCTTTTACTTACACTGTTTAAAACAGTTTGAGAATAGTATTTAGCATAGGAAAACAACTAGATTTTCAAATATCGTTTAATTATAATAATTAAACATAATTTAAGGGGTCTCTAAAATACAAAAATTTTCGCATTTTAAATTGGGGAAAATAGTAGTGTCTAATCCAAACCTTTTGTTACAATCAGTTATGATTTTGTGTAGAATTTTGGGACGGCATTAAGTTTTGAAAAATTACTTGTGTATATTTCTAATTTATATTCAACTTCTTTAAAAATTTTATAAACGCTTTCGGAAACTGAAATAAGACCACCTCTATGTTTAAAATCTACCAACTGTTTATAAAAATTAACTTGGGAGAAGTCATCAAGACTTTTGCCATATTTTTTCACGATTAAGTTTTCTACACAACTTATGCAACTAATTTCTCTTGTAATTTTTTTTACAATATATCCTCCAATGTAGTACAGTATATTATCTTTTAAATATCCGAGTTGTGTTTCTACAAACAGCATATCTATTCTGTGTGGTACATTATCATCATCGTCAGACATATTTTTATTTAAAATTACATCTTCATATATCAAAGAAACATACTGTTTTGAATTGCATTACATTAGAGTTATTGTTACAACTATGCCTCCTTATTCGGGTGAACAATAATTCCAAGTGATCTTAAGAAAATTTATAGGTAAGTAAATACTAAGATGTAAATTTTGGTAGCAATTTCCAGCCTATACAGAAAATAGATTTCACTGCAGTAGCCAAACCTATTATAAAGGTTTTCCTTCCAGATAAGTGTAATGGCTTACAGTTATAATTTATACTGATTATTTACTACATCTAACAAACAACCAATCACAGCATGCTACTTTCTCAATTGGACCACTCAGAGCGTTTTTACACAGAACATTTCCTAGTGCGATTTTATTCAGCGATTAAATTTTTGTTTACCTTTTTGACAGTCTGTAATAAAATAAAATAAAAATGTACAATGTTTTGTTGAATATTTGTAGTGAACATAATACTTTGTGTAACATAATTTTCTAAACAAATTTAAAGAAAAAAACTCATAGGTCTTGGGATATAACCTACAAATAAATTGTCAGTTAAAGCACAGATTTTTGTGACCTTTGCCAAACAGATTTCTTGTATTTAAAAAACCAAAAATTCTATCAATTGCTCTTATGAATTTTATAATTCCTTCCCAATTTCGAAAGTTATCTATCTCCAAATTTTGCAAAAATTGAATTGCATCTGCTGTTGAGAAACTTAACGTCTGAGCGGCTAGCTCGACTTTTATTTTGTTTTTCTCCCAGTTAATATGACTTGCCGTTAACTTATTACCGAACTTCAATGTTATCTTATTTTGAAGATCATGCACATTTTCAATGATGTTCCATTGAATCAATTCATAGGA
Organism: Vesta saturnalis; assembly: GCA_036346205.1. Classification (NCBI taxonomy): domain Eukaryota; kingdom Metazoa; phylum Arthropoda; class Insecta; order Coleoptera; family Lampyridae; genus Vesta; species Vesta saturnalis. Next base: position 8,823 of record JARFJB010000129.1, on the reverse strand, counting down.
CCCTAAAATTTTTTATATGGTCCCAAAGCATTCCTGGCTAGTTTTAACATATGACAAGCATCTGGTACAAAATGTACATTATAGTCTATAAGGATGCAGAAAATAGTTTTTTTATGTTGTTATAATTATATGTAAATAAATTGCAACCTAATTGATTCAGGGTTGTAAAATTTTGTGTTACATGTGACACCCCATACTCTGACATTTACATCAGCAGCCAAAGTAAGTGCTGTTTTAATTACTTCTGCCTGAGCTATTGCATTAGTATTGTGCTCAAAAAACATCCAATCAGCCACTTCTATTTCCCATGGAATGCCACCAACATAAAAACTAGAGCTTCAGTAGCTGGAATTTCTCGCCCTTCTATTTGTAGTTCATTTCCAAAGTCGCAGTATCCAACAAACTTGCTCAATTTGAATCCCAAATTATTTGTTTTCGAATACTCATACTATCTAACACTAAATTACATTGTTTATCTTCTACGGAAAGACGTAGCAATGCTTGAAATACTTCCTTAAAAAATCCAAGCTCTGCATTTACATTTGAAGTCCAGTTTCTTATGGCACTTGGATGTGGCAAATTGAGAACAGATCTAAAATATGAATTACACAAGATTATCGTAAATTTTAATACACATCAGAATCAATAAGCGTAGATTATTATTTAGTAACATGACAAAGTTAAATTGCTCAGCAAGCTTGAAGTTGAAAATAACATGAACGTATAGATTTGTTTATCATTATTATTGTTTTATTGTTATTATAGGTCCCTAGATACCTAGCTAAGTTATATCCTTTGAGAAAGTCATAATTTAACGTCAGAACAAACTTTTTTATTTCTTCAGAATATCGCCGACCTCTTGATTTTCTTTTCGCATTTTTTAATTCATTGCAAAATAATTCCATCCAATAACACCATCAAAGTTATGTTTTAATAGTTCTGCTAATTCAGTTTGCAGTAACCCTTTTTTCTTAAGAACCGCTGTGCAATTTTGTTTCGAATGCCTGTAGACCATCTTTTGTTGGAGAAGACTGTAGTTTTTTTGGTGTTTCACTTATTTCCAATTTACTAGAACTATCTGTGGTTCAAATGCAAAATGCATGTACGCAGAAGTTTCCTTTGATGTACTCAAAGTATCACAAATTGTCTGATTTTCATCAATTTTTTCGAATAGCAGGTCTTTTCCTCTTTTTCTTAATTTTCTGCAAGTGCAAGGTAAATGCCGGAAAAATGGATGGGACTGCGGCGGATTTTAATTTTAATTTATAACATTCAGGTCTATTCATATAATCAGATGAGATAAAATGAACACTACACACTTTAGAGTATTTTGTTGGAGTAAAATTTTCTCTTCGTAGAGCATTTTTCCAAAGTTAACAAATATTGGCACCATTCAAAGGAAAACTGAAAATGGTATTGAAAATTAATAATTACTGTAGTAAGTTGTTTTCGTCTTTACTAATAAATTCAGAACTAAAATAAAAAGGCAGTCTTTTGATATGACGTTTACATTTTTTCTTTCTTTCACTCATCGCTATCAACTATATCTAGTTTTTATGAATAATTGATCATAATAAATAATCATTTCTTAAAACAACTTTTCCCATTACATAAGTAATGTTATAACATCAAGAGTGTAATATTTTTTACAAAATGTTTTAAGATTAAACGTGATGTGTATATGTATTGCCATTTTGACGTCTTTTCTATAAGAACTACAAAACATCCCGAATTATACTCACCTAAAGAAATGTGTGGAACCACTACGTATAAAGCGGTTTTTACAACCGTACGCACTACACAACACTGGCATATTTACGAATATTTAAGCCGCAAAATGAAATTTTGTAATTGGCTTTCAATTCACGAACATGTAAGCAATATATAGCAGCTGGTTTTAAGCAAAAAGCATCGATTTAAAAAACGCGGAACTCAGGCTTGTTCACTAATACAAATGCCAGCTAAGAAGTTTTGCCAGCTTTACATATGGCCCCACTCCTCCTCACGGCTTGCTAGACTTTGGATGAGGCAGTCGGCTATCTAGTGTATAGCACAAAAATTTATGTATTCATATCTTATAGAAGGAGGCGGCTTTGAAATTTTTTTTAAGTTAACATGTATTTACGTCTGTCTATTAATCTCTATCTGACATGAAGTTTTAATCGACTTAGATTAAAGTTTTTCTTTCTACAATGTTGCCTGTTTTCGTTATGAAAGTATAAAAAAGAGATTGCATAGCTATCCTAAATAAATTATAACTAAAATTAAAATACTTACCTTTTTTGGGTTTTTTAATAGTGTATTTGTATATTAAAGTTATACAATCTAAACGTTTCGATAATACAGTTATCTTCGTCAGTAGTAATATTATCTATTAAAATTGCTGAAGATTTTAAAACAATTTTGTGAAATTTGAAAAATTGAAAACAAACATTAGCCTGCTATGAATATAACAGTTTGATAAAAAAAAGAGATAAATATCTTAATATGAGTAATAATAGTGAAAGTTTACATTTTTGTATAATTAAAATAATTTCATTTCTGTCTGTTTGACATCGATTATTGTTTTTGTTTTTACAATGTTGCCTATTTTCGTAATGAACTTATTATAAAAGAGGTTGCATTATTATCCTAAAAAAATGTTATTAAAATTATTACATATCTTTTAATTTCCATTTTGTAGGTTGGAAAGTCGTGTGGTGTTCCACACCAGATATTTAGGTTAGATATAACTGTGGTATGACTTATTATTTTTGATGTGAACGTGTAAACTGGTAAACCTAATACATAACATAACCTAGCGAATGATACACTCAAGTTAAAGAATGTAAATGTGCTAGATTTTTGAGTACTTACATTAAATATCTTGATTTTTGACATTGCTTTGCCTTGAAGTTGAGTTTAAAAACGTGATTAAATGAAATGGAAACTACGGAACTTCAATCTTTTTTCAAGGCAATTTTAGTTATAGTATCACTAGAATCGTAACGTAAATTTTTATCTCCTTTAAAAAGGGCTGTGATGAACTTAAAATTTGATTTTCACTTGTTAAATACGAAAAACTATTCTCATTTACAATGGTCCTGTCCAGATATCGACTTGGTCAATATCTCATGTCTCATATTCATGGGTGTCGGGTGCTTTTAGTTGAATTTACTGGTCTGTGTCACATTGTTTCAGTGCTCAAGTCTGAATTTGAATTCTGATTACACGTATTCCATTTATCGTCCTTAAAAAAATGCTACTCCGAGCTAATGCATGTTTGTTCAAACTCTTCGATCTCCATGTCATCTGGAGAGTTTCCCTCATCGTGGAAGTTGGCAAATGTCTAACTTATTCCTAAAAAGGGCAACAAAACCGATACCTCAAACTATCGACCAATAGCTATCATTTCCATTCTGTCGAAAATCATGGAGAAAGCCATCAACCACCACCTACTTGCGTTCCTCGAGTCCAATGAACTCCTAAACGACCACCATTATGGGTTCAGACAGAGTCGTTCAAGCGGTGATCTTCTTTCATATGTCACCCAACTTTGGAATAATACATTAAAGAGGTCCGGTGAAACAGTCGTAGTAGCTTTAGAATTTCAAAGGCACAAGTGCCTACTTGCCAAGCTCACTTCGTTCGGCTTATCCGATACGCTCATCAACTGGATATCCAGCTTGCTTGGCAAAAGACGTATACGCGTTGTCGTTGATAGCTTCTTTTCCAAAGAAACTACCATTAACGTGGGAGTACCCCAAGGATCAGTGATAGCTCCCACACTTTTCCTGCTATACATAATGACCTCATTTCCTCAACAACTAACCGCTTGCAGGCAACAGCACTCTACATTGTACTTCTCAGTTTTCCCACAACAATATGGGGAGTAGGACGTTAAGGTGAAAATGGCTGTCTCAATCAACAGTGACTTAGAACGTGTCCTTGAATGGGGAAGGAATAATCTACTCACGTTCAACGCCGACAAAACCCAGTGTTGCCTTGTGTCCGTCAAGAAAGACCGATCATTTCCTGCTGTAAATATGAATGGCTCAAGTTTTCAAACTCTATTTCTATGTTAGGGATGTCCGTATGCAAATGACCCGTCTCTGACTTCTGACCTACAATCTCTTGAGCACAGAACGGTTCTGCATCGTTCTATCGCTATTGCCCACGACAAGTGTGCCTCCGAAATACACTCCTTAATACCTTCACAGGCCATCTTCGCTAGGAACACTCGGTTTGCCCATTCACACCATAATTACACACTCAAAATTCCATCGTGTCACACTAAACGGGCACAATCTACATTCTTACACACTGCGACCAAATTGTGGAATGCACTACCCAGTTCCTGTTTTCCTCCAAACTTTGACTTAAGTCATTTTAAGGTAGCCATTCTTAAACATTTCTCGGCAGTCGGACAATATCCCTAAACCCTCCCAGTGTTCCTGAGTGCTTTAGCACGTTAGGTGAACCTTAGCCTGTTTGGGAATACTATAAGTAAAAAAAAAAAAAAACTATGAATTTAAACAGAAAATAATTTGAAAATTAAATGTACAGATATAGTCATTTTAATAACAATTTGAACTACGCCTTTTTCAATTATAATTCAAAAAGTATAAGATGTATTTCAGAAAGTGTACCTTGCAATTAAGAATAGTCATGATGGTAATTCAGAAAGTGTCACATGTAATTCAGATTAGTAACTTATAATGCAGAAAGTGTAATTTGTAATTCAGAAGGTATAACTTGTAATTAAGAAAGCATTAACTGAAATTTAGAAAGTAATAATTTTGGTTAACTATCATGTCATGCCGTAGAAAACAACACCTATCCAACAAACGACAAATAAACTCAGTGTAACAGATATTTGTTGTCATTGGTGTTTTCGTGCTTAAATATTAATTTTCAAGATAATTCCGGAATTTGCCGAAATTCGATGTCTCAAAGTTCAGTAATGAGACTTCAACCACGTTGCCATCTAGTTCATAAAAGGTGTTCGCAACCGTTAGGAAATGTACCAGATGTGACCTGTTCACTCTGTAGAGCACTTTTAACTGGCATTGTGTAAGTTGAAAGAAAAAGGTAAATATAATCATTAAAATTTTATTGCTTTATTTACAAATATCTCCTGCCTAATTTTTGTAGGTATAAAAAGCATAATCGTCAGGATAGGAGTAGGGCGTAGCATGCGCCAACAAAGGCCATAACTGGATAGCCTTAGCTGAATACAATTTTGTCAAATTTGACAAAATTGTTTACTACATCTTTAACAATTTTTAACAAACATTACTACTGACGAAGATAACTGTAAGTGTTATCGAAACGTTTAGATTGTATAATTTAAAGTACACCATTAAAAAATCCCAAAAAAGATAAGTATTTTATTACTAGTATAGTAATTTTCACGAGTCAGAACAGTTGCGTCACTAATATTAATACTGTCAGCGGAGGCCGATTTTGTCAGATTGTGAAAAATAACAGTTTGACAACTGTCATATCTCAGCTTCAGGGGTTATGTTATTTGAGACAGTACTACAAGCACTGACACACCAACAAAATTTCAGAAAATATGTGGCGGGTTCTAAAGGTGGTAATAAAACAAAGTTAGTTCTGACACAACTTCTCTAACTCGTGAAAACTGGTATATCAAAACTAAAGGGAAAGGAGAAAATTGCTACATAGGCATTATACGCTTAAATTTTCAGGGGTAGAAATGGATAAACAAGCAAATGAGAGGGAGTAGAGATAATAACAGGTGAAGAAATCGCAAAATTGTTAACAAGTTACGAAACAATAAACTCACAAATCATAAAAAGCGATTTATGACTCCAGAAAAAATGAGCATAGTGCAAATATATGCACCAACAGATTCATTTGAAGAGGAAAAAACGAATTCTATGAAGAGCTACAAAAAATAGCAGAAGCACGTAGAGAAAATGTAGAACATGTAGTAATTATGGGAGATTTGAAAGCATGGATAGGAAATAAAGAAATAGGAGATGGTATCATATGAAGATGTGGAATAGACAATAGGATAAACGGAAATGGGAAAAAAATAGAATTCTGTATTGAAAATCAAATGGTAACAGGAAACACAATATGTGCACATAAAGATAACAAATATACGTATATAGCGTCAGGAAACATTAAAACAACTATAGATACAACTATAGATTTGGTAGAAACACAAAAGCAAAAGTGAAAGATATAAATAAGAGTGTGTAGAGGCGCAGTATATCTAACCGATCACAGATTACTAACGGGGATATTAAAATTTAAAAAACCAGAAAAAAGAATAGCATATATGGATAGAATACTGGAAAAAACAGAAAGGAAAATTAATGAAGAAAAAGATGTGAATAATCCCTTATAATTGCTCAAGAGGTTTGTATTTTACCGAGTAAATTTGTGTTTAAAAAAAATCTGTTGCCTAGTAATTAGACCAGAAAAACTGTTGACTAATAAAAATTCAACACCGGAGCTGGAGCATTTTTAGATTGACAGTTTTTCGAGTCAAATTGCTAAAGGAAACAGATTCGAATTTAAACAACACAAATTTACTCGCCATAAATACAAACCTCAAGTAATTCTGCTGGACAATTTAATGAACAAGAAATTTTGAAACATCAATGTATGTGGGTAATTACTCATTCTTAAAATAACAGTAAAATACAGTGAATTGTTGACAAATGTCAAACTATTTATGTGGGAACGGATACTGCGATAATTGATTAGAAAATAAATAAGTGAAAAAACCACTGGTGCATTTGTCTCTGTAAAAGTTGTAGGTAACTTTTGCCGCTGTCAAAGTGGCAACTGCACTGCGACTTATACGATTTTTTATACGTGAGTTAAGTTGTCTATACAAAATACTAAAAGCGCTGTTAGAAGAAGCAAAACAAATATGTGGAATAAAGAAAGTGGATAGGTGTTTTAAGAGAACAAAGTAGTGGAATGATAGAGTACGAGAAGCAATTAAAAATAAAAAAGTGTTTGGAAAAAATACATGCAAACAAAGTTGCCAACAGATAGTGAACAATATATAAAAGAAAGAAATAGAGCCAAAGATGTGAAGAAGTGAAATTAGTCAAAAGAACGGAAAGTCAAAACCCAGAATAAAAAGACATTGACGATACAAATAATAAATTGATCACCGACCCAAAAGTAATAGCAGAAACATGGAGGAACTACTATGAAGATAAATTTTAGAGACTCCAAAAGAAAGAAAAGAGGAAAAGATAGAAATAACAGAAGAAGCGGTTACAGAAGTAATACAGAAGTTAAAAAATGGAACATCAGCAGGAATCGATAGCGTAACACCAGAATTAATAAAGTTAGGAGGAGAAGGCATAGTACAGCAATTAACAAAATTATACAAAAATATCTGGTGTGGAACAACACACTACCTTCCAACCTACAAAATGGAAATTAAGAGAAATGAAATAATGACAATAACAATTTTTTTAGGATAATTATGCAACCTCTTTTATAATAATTAATGAGGAAAATAGGCAACATTGTAAAAACAAAAACAATAATTTACGCGAAACAGACGTTTAAAACTTCATGTCAGATAGATGTTAATAGACATCTAGACACAACCTAAAAAAATTCCAGATCCGTCCGCGTCTAAAAATACCGATAATATATACAGGGTGTCCAGTTTAAGATAAAATGCATGGGGATATTGGAAACCGTTAGAGATACGAAGATGGTTAAATGGAGAAAAAGTTGCGTCATTATATGCCCAAGAAGTAACCATGGTTACATGTCAAAAATTCCCTTCCATTTACTAGACACAGGGTGATAACTGAAAATATGCGTTTTCTAAAAATCGCTATATCTTGTTTCTTGCAAGAGATACATCCACGATTTTTGCAGGATGGGGGTAACAGGTAAAGCCTGTCCGGTAGAACTGAACGGGTATCGGATTAACAAGGAGGATTGTCAATATATGGTTCTATTGTGCTTGAAACCGCCTTAATGCTTTGCTGTCTCGTACTTATTGTACGTGACAAAGAAAGATGGATATATTATGAATAATGCCTCTATTTCTGCCGAACAAAAGCGTTTGCAACTTTCACACATAATGACAAGGCAATAAGAATCAGATGCAGGTAGAATAGAAATTCAATAGGTATAATAAAATGCCAGTGGTTCTCAACACTGCTTTAACATTATATAATTTGTGAAGAAATGCAACTTTTGTATAATAAAAATAATAATCGATTACTAATTACCTATAAGTAATTTCAATTGACACCTTTCACTTATACTTATAACAACAATAACAAATACATTTTTATTATAGTTAGTAAATATTAATTAAATTACAAAGATATACTTTTATAATTAAATGTAAAAATTATAATTGTCATTCGGCTTCAGATTCATTCGCGAATTTCTTTACTCAACTTTTTCGGCATTATATTAATGGTTAGTTTATATAAACGCTTACTCAAAGAATAATGATAATATAGATATTGCAGTTGTTTTATTTATACCTATATGTACCTACTAAATGGTATAATAATCTATTATTAATTACTTATTGTTACAGTATTGCATATTTATTTGGATTCTTTTGTAATTGGAGTACACTAAAACGTCATTACCATACTTAGGTATACAATGAACTTTCTAAATGTAAATTGAAATACCTATACTTAATCGAATATTCATTATTATGAATGGCTTTTATAAATGTTTATTATAAAACTTGCATTCTTCCATAAATTTTAAATGTAATGTTAAAGCAGTGTTGAGAACCACTGGCATTTTATTATACCTATTGAATTTCTATTCTACCTGCATCTGATTCTTATTGCCTTGTCA
>JARFJB010000128.1:120000-227794 GCA_036346205.1 Vesta saturnalis | reverse complement strand
AAAAGTCACAAAGTCTAAAATTCTTAACAAAAAAAAATTGAGCAATTAATTCGGATTTCATAATTATTATCAACAAATAAAAAAGTTACAAGCTGTTTAATTAAAAAAAAGCACGTTGTAGAATGGTAAATAAACAGATAAGGAGATGTTAGCGAAATTAAAAATGCAGATACCCTTAATTTACTGACAAGTAGACACAAAATCTATCTAAACTTAATTTACGCATTAAAAATTGAATCAACTAGCACATACTTACAGATACTAAATAAAATAAAATAAAACATTTCATAAATAATCACAATATATTTTGTGATTGTGACAAAAGATGTTGCCCAAGGGCCGATTTGAGGTTTACACCTATAATCTTCTATCTGCTTAACGTTGAATTTCTTATTTTGTCTTTAAACAAGCAGATTTTTAATTTTTACCTTTCAATCTACATATGTAGGTACGCAATCGACTATTTTTCACTATCGCTAAATCACTTATTAACTCATTTTACAGCATTTGATGTTTGCAGATGCCATGGTTGTTTGGTGTGTACGTGTGTGGTGTGTCTGTGTGTGTGTCGATAGTGTGTGTGTGTGTGTGTGTGTGTGTGTGTGTGTGTGTGTGTGTGTGTGTGTGTGTGTGTGTGTGTGTGTGTGTGTGTGTGTGTGTGTGTGTGTGTGTGTGATGTAGATGTGCTGAATGCGTGCGTGTGGTGTGTATGTGTGTGCTAATACCCACGATAATTCCAGAACGAAAACACGTAGTTAAAAATTTGTATCTAAGCATTTTTTCATTTCTCCTGGAGCTGATTAGATTTTGGAAAAAATTCAGGGGCGAGGAAGGGGGTTTATTAGGAGCTGTTTTTGATTTTTATCAAATGTTTCTGAAACAGCTGTATATTTCAAATACATAAAAATACCAATATACAGACATCATTCATATAGATTAATTATGTTCTATGTACTCTTCTGATACGACGCGTAAATTTGCAGCAAAAAAATTCCTAAGGTAGAATTAAAGTGTTAGTTACATTTTTTTCAATATCGTAATAATGATATATTTTTTTCACTTTTTCGTGTAATGTCGAAGGCTGTATATCAAAAACTATTTATCGTATCGATATAAATTTGGGATTGATGTTTAGGAAAGTTAATGTAGATTAACTTCCTCCTATCTGTAACCGTTTTTCTGTAAAATGAGAAAAACCACGGCGAGTGACACCTCGGCATTTTTTGGTTCAGCGCTGTCGAATTAGTAAGATAACATCGTTTACCAAAAAGTAATATGATTTGCTTCTAGAACTTCACTATTTCAAGTTCTGGTCTAGTGTATAATACAGTTTAAGCATTTTCAGTCGTACTTATTTCATTTTTACTGTTATTTCGCTTTATATTAAGAAACTTTAAAAAGAAAAGTTATGTAAAATTAAATATTCTTATAAGATATTTTTTTTCTATAACAATGTTAAAGTGTGCTTTGAACAACCCAAATCAACAGATCAAGTTTCACTTTAACCGCAAGGGTAGATAAAGTTGAACTTTAACTTTACCTTTTTTAATTTTTATTTATATAAATACATCTACAAATTATTTTTTTATTTGCATTAATAATAACTTCAATATTGCAATTAGATGTCCAGAAATATCAAATTTTGGAACAGAACCTGTTTCATGTGAAAAACATACAGACGACGTAGAGTTACATAAACTTTCTATTCTACAGAGTATTCTCTTTAATAGATACATCAATTTTTCTCACTACTGAGTCTTCTATATAAGTTTCGGCGGCGGAAGAGGACTTCCATCCCCCTATACGCTTTACTTCCATCAGGTCAGCACCAGAATTTGCCAGCATTGTGGTTGCAGAGCGTTGAAAACAATGGCCAGTATACATTTCTGAATTCGGCAATTTCAAAAATCGGCAATCTTCTTAGTAATATTATACAAGGTATTTATCCCCACAGGTTGAACTGTACACTTTCCCTGTCGATAGTTGAAGAACTTTTGGTTAGGCACGTTTTTAGGACGCAAAGCAACGTATTTTCTCACAATATTCAAAACACTTATTCCATATCAGTGATGAAAAATGAGCGATCTTGCTTAGTTTTTGTGTCAATAACTGAGACGGTTATGACAGATTTTCGATCATCAACATTAGAACTGTCTAGCTTGTACAATTCATTGGACCCACACGCTCCATATAAACCCAGTACCGCAACAACCTGTAATTTAAAAGCCAAATTATGAAGTCATCATTTCTGAACGTTTTACCTTTATAAACAGATAGTCGTCATCTGAAGCTTCTTTTAAAAATCTCATATCATCCGATTCAAAGACTTTGGACTTTTTAGACTTGTAACCATCACTCGGCTTCTTCAGCAATGCAATCAGTTTGCTGTATCTGAAAACATTATGTGTAATTATTTGACAGAGCACATACACTTGACATATTATTTACTTTGAAATGTCACAATTTTCATTCACTAGCAGCGTAGACTTTATCATCGAGTAATACGACCACAATGTTGATAGCTTCATTTTCCTTGACTTTTCCGAAAAGTATGCCAAAAGTACCTTTCTCTCACATGCTCACATGATTTATATTCTTAACGCTTTTCCACCTTTGAAAGCACGTATATTCTTTTTGGTATATCAACCTCGATTTTCGGGGCAATAATTTACCCACTACCTCTATCACCTGTTCTTCCACATCTGAGGGAAGTTTTTCTTGTTCGAAATCAGTTTTCCAATTATTTTTAATCATTTTTACTTGCACTGTATTCAGAAAAGCATGCAAAAGCACATAGAATAAACCACAAATTCTGATAAACAATATTTTGTTTCATTCAGTGTCAACCCTACCAACCCATACTACTGAGAATTTAAAACGTGAGTAACTCAATATTTCTTTAATTTTTCGTTAAAAATTTGCTATAGAAAAAAAATAGAATGTTATACACGACGATAAAATACAACTATCGACTCGTGAAAATTAATTAATTCGGTCCTTCGTCGCTCATTAATTAACATTTTTCACTCATCGATAAAATTGTATTTTATCGTCTTGTGTAACAAATAACTATTATTTTTCTTCACAGTTTGTACGCAAGTGATAGCAGTTACGAGAACACGACGTCTAATTCATAGTCGTGTGAACAATGGTTCTCGAGCTACAATTTACCTCGTGGAGGTGTTCGAGCTACAGTTTACTCGTCATACTAAACAAATTCCCTCTAAAACACTTGAATGTAAAAAAGAACTCTTCCTTGATATTTCAGAACGATATTAAAATAGCAAGACCGATTCGATTCTGATTGGTCTGTGTAAATAAAACTGTCATGGTGATAACATTTCATTTTAGCGACATATTGTGATTGTCAGTGCTTGGAGCGGAAAAACATTGTTATTTAGAACAAATACGACTTTTTTCTCGGTAAGTTCTATTATTATACCTATGTGCGAATTTGCATTATGTTGTAGATTATACATAATGTACTGATACTACATCAGGTGAAACTTGAGTTCTTGCTACAATATTACTTTTCCAAGGTTGTGTTTACTTACTATTTACTAGTGACATTTCGTTACATTAAAATGGTCCTCATGAAGCTACCCCTACATGTGTTATTGCTTTATGTACGCCACTTCGCAAAAATGAAACCTTTAAAGGTTTTGATTATGGATTCGGATCTATCCTTTTGACCAACCAAGTAGTTGCAAACGCAGAGGAGTTTGTCATCCAACTGTACAAGGTGAATCTGTGTAAAAAAATGAGACACGTTTATCTAAGCTTTCACAGTTCTTTTGTTTCTTTTCGTTACTAACAAATTATCATAGAAATTAAAGCAGGTGACGTCGTTCTGAGATTTTTGTTCGGAAGTGTAAAAATCCTGAGAAATTTCCACCAACCTCTGACACCTGCATATTCGAAGATGCCACTACCTGGTAAGTAGATCAAGTATGGAAATGCATTCTGTTTATTTTTAACACTCATATACTTTTCTTTCGTAGGTAAAGCGCCCATATCGCCAAGTCTAGCGTTCCCTGTCCGGAGAACTGTGGCTCGAGAGTTGACGACAGTACAATAGAAGTAATCCTCATGACGTGTCGCCTATACCCGCATCCTACGATTCTCTTGGTGCATGTGGTTGCAAAGGAATGTGCCAGACAAATCAGTGCCAGTGCAGAAAAGGGTCTCATCCATTCATTTTAGGTAAATTTAAAATGTCTGAAGATAATTTTTTCATAACTGCTGCCACTTTCCTGCAAATCGAGAAGAAAGATAAAGAAAATATTTTTTTTCACTTTTTCATGCAATGTCGAAGGCTGTATTTCAAAAACTATTTCTCGTATCGATATAAATTTGGCATTGGTGTTTAGGACATTTAATGTAGGTTAACTCTGTAACCGTATTTCTGTAAAATGAAAAAAACCATGGCGAGGGACACTTCGGCAGGGGATAGGGGGGTGGGGGGGAGGGGGAAGGGTTGGCAAACGGCATTTTTTTTTACCACAAAGTAATATGGTTTGCTTCTAGACTCGTAACGGAAGCCTTTTTCAAGTTTTTGCCGGACTATTATCAATATTTCATCGGCTGTTTGGCGATCATCGGGTAGCGTTAATGTTAACTGCTCTTTAGAAGTAGACTGAATATCCATTTTACTTTAGTGCTTTTAGTAAAGTTAGTATTTAGTATAGATTCGAATGAACTAAATTTAATTAAAAATTACAGAAAAATGATGCATGATTGTTACATCTACTTTATTATAGATAATTTAACTCATGTACAAAAAATCGTATAAGTCGCAGTGCAATTGTCACTTGGTAGTGGCAAAGGTTACACAAATGCGCTGTTTACAGAACACGTTCACTCCTTTAATAAAATTGATATTAAGTTTGGTTCCAAACCCCATAGCTATGTATCACATCGCCGAAGGCGCTGGTGACGCTATATTTAGTGACATTAGTCAAGCAACATTTAACCACCATAATACCCTAAGGCCCGGAGTTTATTTAACCTTATTCTTGATGTTAAAGTGATGTAAAATGATTATTACTTATATGTGTACGTCAAATTAATTATTTTATGAACAAAGTATTGTATAAATAGATTAAAATACGAGTTTAAATAGATTAAATTTTGTTACTTTTATAATGTTAATTTACTTTTGACAAATTTAGTGTAAGTTAATAAAAATTGTAGTTAGGCACTTTTTAATTATCGTGATTAAAAAAAAATTGTATATTAGTCACTTATCTATGGTTACATACAATTTTTACAGCGACAAATGCACTAGTGGTTTTTTCACTTTTCTAATCAATTGTCGCAGTATCCGTTCCGATATACTGTACATTCAAATAAAAATGTGTTTATTTGTAGTGTTTAAATTAAATACAAACTACACACATCTTGCACTTCTTGTTCGCTAAGTGGTCCTGCCGAATTACACTCGAGGTTTGTATTTATACGTGTACATTTGTGCGGTTTAAATTCCAATCTATTTCCTTTAGCAAGAATGCAAGAAAAATTATTCCGACAATAATTCTTAAGCTTACTATAAATTACAAGAATATTTCATTATTGTTTTTGCTCCGTAATATGCAATACTTACAGAAAACTCCAAAATAGGACGACAACAAAACTGCGAATGAACAAAACAGTGTTTTAGGGGATCCCGTTACACCACACAATTTAATGTTATTATAACACTGTATATTTTTATTTACACTATATTTACAAGGAACTAAAATAACATCAATAATTACTTTCTTATAACGCAAAAACGAGACAATCTAAATACAAAACACACGCTCCTTAAACGTCAACAAAGAAAACGTACACCACGTGACTAGTCTGGCCAATAAAAATCGATAGGTAGATCAATTGTCACCATTAGAGTCACTGCAACAAATAATACAGTGACTCTACTACGTTACTGTAACAAATAACAGATTACTGTTACCGCATAACGCATATTTGTTTGTAGTTTAATCATTTTTTATTGGTGGTTTTCGCGTATATGAAGTTTGACATTTTGGCGTTTGAAAGTTTTAAGTGTCTTTTTGTGGATTTATTTAACTATTTTTTAATTTATTTACAACTTGCAGTCTCCTTTTGGGCGGTTTACATTGTATAACTGATAATACTTAATTGAAATAATCGTGTTGTCAAAGTTTTTGAAATTTGAACAACGTTTGTGAACCTACATTGTCATTTTAAAATACTTATCTTTTTTGGGGTTTTTTAATGGTGTACTTTAAATTATACAATCTAAACGTTTCGATAACCCATACAGTTATCTTCGTCAGTAGTAATGTTTGTTAAAAATTGTTAAAGATGTTGTAAACAATTTTGTCAAATTTAAAAAATTTTGTTTGACTTGAATTAAGAAAATAAAAAGATTAATAATTTTATTGGTCACAACTCGAAAATTTATTAATGACAAAAAAAATATTTTTCTTTAAGTTATTGCCCCATATTATCAAAATATGTAGGTTTGACTAAAATTAATAGTTACAAAATGCATATTTGAAAACATATTTTCAAAATTCTGATATACAGAGTGTTGTTTTAAAGCATCTTTTTTTATTTATACTTTATTCATAATCACATTAGAAGAAGAATGCATGTAGTGAATATGAAAAAATGATACAGTGCGGTTCGGAAGTTCTCAAGAATTCAATAATTGAGCATTGAGTCATCACCTTGTATCTTCGTTATAACGTATTTAAAACACATTAAATATAGGATATTTAGAACTACCTCGGTGTCACCATCTACCCGTCTACCCCTAACGTATGCACATTTCCCAATGCTTGATATTAATTTTATTCGCATAATTATATTAAATGTTTCCATATATTAAGTCAAAACCTTACTGTTACTAACCCAATCATGCAAGTGGTTGCAATGTAAATAGTGAAGGTTGACGAAAAATTGTCATGTATAGGTTTGTAAAGTTCAATACTGTATTCCTTTTATAACACTACGGATAGCACAGACTTGAGATTTAATATTTGTGGAATTTTATAGTGAAGACTCATTACGAGTGTATTTTAAAATTCATTACTTACTATTAATTATTCCCAAACCCTATTTGATCCACAATATATACGGAATTTAATAACGGTAGTTACGTTGTATTTAAACAAAAACTCTACTAGTAGGTTAAATTCAAAATTGTTTTATTAGCATTTAAAATAAAACAAGACATCAACTCAGAGTTTGTTTATTGCTGTTTCTAGTAATAAAAATATGAACGGTATTTTATTATCTGGTATTTTTTGTATCTTGTTAGTGCTAAACCTGATCATATTGCTTTCAGGTAAACAACTCTGACAGGTATATGAACTTTACACTATTATTTTTTCGAATTAACAATTTATAAGCTACTATATATGTTGGCCCTAAATGCATTATATGTAAAAGCTAATCTAATCTAAGCTAATCCCAACGTTCCCAATGTAAAAAAACAAAGGTGAGTTTCACAAAGTGGAAACTAAAAGAAATGAAATAATTTTAATAATAATTTTTGTGGGATAATTAAGCATACCCTTTTTATAGGCAACATTGTAAAAATAAAAACAATAATATACCTCTGATGGACATTTAAAACTTCATGGCCGATAGATGTTAATAGACATATAGATGCTAACTTAAACAAAAACTCCAAAGCTGCCCGCTTGTATAAAATACCGATAATACAATTTAAGCATTTTCAATCCTATTTAATGACTTTTTATACTTAGTTTGGTGCATATTAAGAAACTTTCTAAAGAAAAGTTATGTAAAATTAAGTTTCCTTTAAACAATATGTCTCCACACTTTCATATAAAATTAATCGTTACTCAGATATTGTCAAAATTTGAACTAACACTTAAATTCTACCTTAGGAATGCTTTTGCCGCAAAATTTCGCTTCGTATCAAAACATTACGTAGACCATAGTTAATCGATATGTTTAAGACTTATATGGTTGATTATATCTTTGAAAAATACACCTGTTTGAGAAATCTTTGATAAAAACCAAAAACTACTGGTGATAAACTTGACATTTACATTCTCAAGGTGAGACCTGCAGAAGACAAACGTTGAAATATTTTTTCAACTCTCCATCGTTGAGCTTCTCCCAAAAACCTAATCAGCTAAAAGTAAAATGAAAACAGGCTTACATACGAAATTTGAAGTGTCATGGATACTAACATACATCCACATATCCAAACATGCACTTACTCAGTCTCTCACTCAATCACACAGTCACTCAGTTACTCAATCACTCAATCAGTCATTCAGTCACTCACTCACTCAATCACTCAGTTACTCAGTCACTCAGTCATTCAGTCACTCAGTCACCCAGTCACTCAGTCATTCAGACACTCCATTAATCCGTTACTCCGTCACTCCGTCACTTAGTCACTCAGTCATTCCATCATTCAGTCGTAGTCATTCAGTGGGTCAGTCACACAGTCACTCAGACGCTCGGTTGCTCGATCGCTAGCTCGCTCGCTCGCTCACTCACTCAATCACTCACTCACTCATTCACTCACTCACTCACTCACACAGTCACTCAGTCACCCAGTCATTCAATCAATCAGTCATTCAGTCACTCATTCACTCAACCACTCAGTCGCCCAGCCACTTCATCATTCCGTCACTTCGTCACTACGTCACTCCGTCACGTCGTCACTCCGTCATTCAGTCATTCCGTCACTCAGTACACAGTCACTCAGTCACCCAGTCGTTCGGTTGCTCGCTCGCTCGCTCCCTCACTCACTCACTAACACACTCACTCACTCACTTACTCACACACTCACTCACTCACTCACTCACATGGAGACGGAGACGGAGACGGAGACGGAGACGGAGACGGAGGCGGAGACGGAGACGAAGACGGAGACGGAGACGGAGACGGAGACGGAGACGGAGACGGAGACGGAGACGGAGACGGAGACGAGACGAGACGGAGACGGAGACGGAGACGGAGACGGAGACGGAGACGGAGACGGAGACGGAGACGGAGACGGAGACGGAGACGGAGACGGAGACGGAGACGGAGACGGAGACGGAGACGGAGACGGAGACGGAGACGGAGACGGAGACGGAGACGGAGGCGGAGACGGAGACGGAGACGACACGGAGACGAAGACGGAGTTGGAAAGAGAGGGGGGAGGGGGAGACCTAGATGCGAGTTCCTGAATTGCATCCCCTAATCTTTAGGTTAAGTTGTAAGATGTCTAGCTATCATATTATGCTGATAATTGTCTTTTAGTAATTTTCTTTAATTAGGAGGCCAATGTTGTCTTTATCATAAGAAATTTGTGATTTTATAGTAGAATTAGAGAATGCGATGATGTCTGATTAAAGTGGACATGTAATTCATATAAAAGGTCTTTCATGTTTGCAATGATGAGTAATTAAAGTTGAATGTTGCGCATTATTTAATACAGTAACGAGTAATACATAACAGAAAATAACCTCGGGTACTCCCCATTGTGTGATATCATAAATAAAGGTTAAACTACTAGATGGGGCTATATTTTGTAGTTATCCTTTAAAGATATCGCTGTAATTCGTTTTAGATTACGCTACAAGCTTGCGCTGTAAACTGTATGCTAACCTACAATACACTTACATTTACTTCTAACCTCAAAAATGGAGAGTTGGCAAATTGAAACATTAACATAAATTCTGCCAAAGGGATGGTAGTTCAATATTCAAAAATCAGATTCAGGATGTAGGAACAGAGAACCAATTCCGCCAAAAAGGTTTTATTTCAACAAGTTGGAACCAACTTCTACCAAAAAGACCTTAAATGCAGAAACAAATGTTACTAGACCACGATATTAAATTCAGCCATTGAAATGGCTTTAAGAAACAACATGGAACCCAAAAGGCATCCGGAAACAAGATAGTGCCACCAATATGGGTGAATACGGAAACAAGATGGGAAATGTCAAAAAAGGCACACGAAAACAAGATTACGGAAACATAACGGCGACGAATAAAAAAACACTGAAGTGCAGGAGTAAAAAGGGGGATGAAAAATGAGGTGGAAAAGCCGCCGCACAAAAAGCCAATTTTGAATCTTAAGCCAAAAATACACACGCGGAAACTTCACTCGCAAAAAGGTACACGGAAGCAAGATAACGGTAACGCCAAAAGGGCAAACGGAAGCTATACAACCCGCAGAAGTGGAAAAAAATCTGGTACAAAAAGGAGATTATAAAAATAATGAATGGGCCGGGAAAAGGAGTGGTAGGGATGAAAAGATGCGCATAAAAACAGCCCGATTCTACTTGACGGATTCAAAATAACGAAAGGTCGAATATGTAATTCATGGAAAGCTCTCCATGTAGCGTCCTGATATTATTTTTCGACATTATATCTCTTATTATATATTTTAATTTGCACATTTCCCATAAAAATCTATCCCAAGCATAGGACCATTTGTGCTAATATAACGCCACCAAAACTTTCGTTTAAAAATGGAAATACAATAAGAGAATTATGCGTACTTTTTGAGTTGTTAATGCATAACGAAATTTTATATGCATCTGATTTTTACCTTCAAACCTACCTATACATATGTAAGTATAGAAGGTAATGCAATCAACTTTTTTCACTATCGCTAAATCGGCGTGTAGGAGTGGATGCGTGCGTGAGTGTGTATTGGTGTGTGTGTGTGTGTGTGTGTGTGTGTGTGTGTGTGTGTGTGTGTGTGTGTGTGTGTGTGTGTGTGTGTGTGTGTGTGTGTGTGTGTGTGTGTGTGTGTGTGTGTGTGTGTGTGTGTGTGTGTGTGTGTGTGTGTGTGTGTGTGTGAGTGCGTGGGTGCGTGGGTGTGGTGTGCGTGCGTGCGTGCGTGTGTGTGTCTGTGTGTCTGTGTGTATGTGTGTCTGTGTGTCAGTGTGTCTGTGTGTCTGCATGTCTGTGTGTCTGTAGTAGGTAAGTTTGGAGACTTCTGGAACACACCACAATTCCAAGGTCCCACATTTCCAAGGTTACCACTTTATCAATGCTACCACCTGACCAAGGTCTCACAGTTGTAGTGTCTGACCTACTTTCACAAAGCCCCACACGCCCAAGGTTATACAACTGCGGCCTACTTTACCAAGGTCACACACCAGGAAGGCCACTCGCATGCTCCACTTACTCGATGTCCCACGAGCTTACACAATACCAAGGCCAGTCATCTCATACATTAGCAAGGCCATTAGTGATGGCCATGCACTGAACGCTACCTGTGTATCCTATCTACTCACCTTACTTTACGCTTAGCTGATACACACTCTAAAAACCAAAAATAAGAAAACGATATATTAATATATTTATTTACTGCATAAACAACGACATGTACAATTGTATTATTCAGAAATATGATTCTCTTTAGGAATAAAACATTTTGATTTAGTACAAGTGCAAAAGGTTCTTTCCACTTCCGTTTCATTACATCTGCGTGGACGTGGTGCAAGTAAGCGTTTATCGAAACAATTGTAATACTGAGGATAATAAAAGTTTGGTGGCACGTCGCACATGTTTTAACTGCTGAAGAAAGTAATCGAATGACATAAAATAATTTATTACATACAATACATAGTAAAAAATATTAATAGTCCTCATAACAGACTTCGTCACACAGGTAACACGAGTCATCGTTATATACATCATATAACGTGTTTAGGGGTGCTCTACACGATGAGCACCAGTATTCATCATGTGATATGAGGTAAAAAATTGCCCATCGCTCCATATGGGTGTGGTGGTCAACCACGCGGTAATCTCGTGGTTGTAACGTGGAATAGCATGCATGGCATAAATGCATACCACCAAGAGTAATAACTGCTACCCGAAACGTGTACGTAGATTCGCTTGCTCAAGGTGGCAAACCATGCCGAATCCCACTTTACATCTTCATATTGTTTTCGAAGCACTGTTGTTGAAGTAGGTGGTAGTAATTCGTTTTTTTCAAATTTTACCCAGTTAGGTATAAGTTTATATACACCTTTATAATACGCTCTCTCTGCTACCACGCGAAATTTGACACCTTTTTACATCTGAGGTAACCCTGGGTAAGACTCTGCTGCCTTTAGTCGCCTGTCTGGCTCTCTTAAAGTATTGTGCAGTACTGTAGATTGGATCATAGATACCGCGATTTCAAATTTCCTATTTATTTCCATCTCTTAGGATAGATTGAGTTTATAACTCGCGTGGTAGCAGACATGACCTTTATAATAAGTTCATTACTAAAATAGGCAACATTGTAAAAAAAACAATAAGCTATATCAAAATTTTCTTTAAAAAACATGTCCCACATTCTCTTATAAAATTAATCACTATTCAAATTTGAAAACAATTGAACTAACACTTAAATTGCATACAACATAATTAATCTACAAGATTAAGATCTATGTATTGGTATTTTTATATATTTGAAATATACTGCTATTTCAGAAATATTTACCCTCTCAAGGCCTCTGAATTTCTCCCAAAATCAGCTCCAGGAGAAATAAAAACAAGCTTAAATACAACATTTTAAGTACGTACGTGTTTTTGTTCTGGAATTATCGTAGGTATTGACATACATCCACACACAAGCACATGCACACGCGCTCACCCAAAAGTCCAAGAACACACACACACACACACACACACGACACACACACACACACACACACACACACACACACACAGACACAGACACAGACAGACACAGACACAGACAGAGACACAGATACAGACACTGACACAAACACAGACACAGACACAGACACAGACACAGACACAGACACAGACACAGACACAGATACAGACACAAACACAGACACAGACACAGACACAGACACAGACACAGACACAGACACAGACACAGACACAGACACAGACACAGACACAGACACAGACACAGACACAGAAACAGACACAGACACAGACACAGACACAGACACAGACACAGACACAGACACAGACACAGACACAGACATAGACACAGACACAGACACAGACACAGCCACAGACACAGGCACAGATACAGACACAGGCACAGACACGGGCACAGACTCACAGACACACGGACACAACGACACCGACACACCGACACACAGACACACGGACACATGGACACACACACGCAAGCACACACTCACATTAACTCACTCACTCACTCACCACTCACTCACTCACTCACTCACTCACTCACTCACTAATTCCCTCACCCACTCACTCACTCACCCACTCACCCACTCACCCAGTTACTCACTCCCTCCCTCCCTCACTCGCTCACTCACTCACTCACTCAGTTACTCACTCACTCACTTACTCACTCACTCACTCAGTCAGTCACTCACTCACTCACTCACTCACCACACACACACACACACACACACACACACACACACACACACACACACTCACTCACACACTCACTCACACACTCACTCTCACAGACATCATAGCCGGTCTTGGCGAAACTTGGTCAGACGGAGCAAGTCGATTGGTCAACCTTCTACACCTACATATGTGTATGTACGTTGGAAGGTAAAAAGAGGTTGCATAATTATCTTAAAGGATTATTACAATTATTTAATTGTAATTGTAATTTAGGGTGGAAGGTTTTGTGTTGTTCCACACCAAATATTTACATTTACAACCACACTCTGGAGTTTTGCAAATAATTTGTGAAACTGGCTAGCATAGGGGTTGTTCCCAAAAGAAACTTCTTACACTTACTGGTTTTCCTTTAATACTAAGAGATAAAACTGTTTTTCTGTTGAATTGCTACCTTGCACGTCGTGGTTTTATGTTATAGTCTCCCTAATGGTAATTTATTACGTGATACCATGTCGTTGAATAACTAATATCTCCCGTTTAATTAATTTTTAGTAGGAAAGCGTTAATCTCTTTAATATCTAACTTTCATCCCCCAATGAACCATATAGATGATCTCCTACTGCAGCGAATCCTCTGAATTGAATTAATATTTATTTGTCTTTATTGCGTTTACTAGCATATACCCGTGATTCGCTACGGGATACATTTCCACCCACTCATACTGTTTTTCAAACGCCTTCTAAACATACTTCAGAAATCATGTTTAATTTGAATTTCAAATATCTTTAAGATGTTTTTGCTATAACACTGAAGGATCTCAACAATCCTCGTTTCGCCCCATTTTCACCACCTTAACACTTTCCTGATATGAACACGTAAATTCCATAATGATCTTCATTTTGGTTGTAAAACGCTGCTTTGTTCGATACCCAATATGATATTTTACATTTTGAACTTTCAACCCCTAAAACTACCTTTAATATTGCCTTTTCCTTGTATTTCCATCCTCGTGATATTCCACATGGTATACTTGGTTCAGAAAACTTAATTTGCTTCCTTGTTCATCCTTCCCGTTTGTACCCGTTAGGGAATGATTTCGGGGAAACAAGTGTTTCTTAAGGAACATCAATTTTCATGTTTCTGGACTTAACAGCTTTTAAGATATACTCACTTTGCTTCAACAATTCATCAACCAGATTTCAACTCGCTGAGGAAAACTTCAAGAAACGGTCTGACATGGACGTTGATTGAGAGTGAGTCAGTCAGTGAGTCAGTGAGCACAAAGCCCTTTATTAATATAGATTTTCTAGTGGATTATGCTTAGATAAAAGCTATTCTCACACTAAAGTGAACACTTAGAGAACGTCCATGTTTGAACCAAGTAGCGAACATGATAAGAACAGCTTAACAAATCATTTGGTCTTTAGAAAGCTTTGAATATTATAAATTCTTTTAATTTAGTTTATTACCTTCCTACCGGTATATATATAT
The DNA here is from genome assembly GCA_036346205.1 of Vesta saturnalis. Lineage (NCBI taxonomy): Eukaryota > Metazoa > Arthropoda > Insecta > Coleoptera > Lampyridae > Vesta > Vesta saturnalis. The sequence continues at coordinate 212,990 of JARFJB010000128.1, read as the reverse complement.
ATATATATATATATATATATATATATATATATATATATATATATATATATATATATATATATATATATATATACTAACAGTGATTAATTTTTTAAGAAAATGTGTAGACATATTTTTAACAAAATTTAATTTTACATAACTTTTCTTTATAAAGTTTCTTAATATAAAAATGCACAGACTGTATTATCCATGTATTGATAGCAGCTGTTTTGGAATATTTTTTAAGTTAGTATGTAGATGTCTATTAACCTCTATCTGATATGAAGTTTGAAACGTCTGTTTGAAATAGATTATTGCTTTTGTTTTTACAATGTTGTCTATTTTCGTAATTAACTTATTATAATAGAGGTTGTATAATTATCCTAAAAAACTGTTATTAAAATTATTGTATTACACCATTCGGTTCTTTTTTTTTCGGTGAATTCAGGGTTAAATAACATGAGTTAGATTCCTAAAAATAACAGCTGGGAAGCAATAGAAGTAAAAGCGATTTCCCTTCCAGTTAAATGAAATTGAACGAATAAATTATAGCAAAAGACATTAAAAATGCGTTGAACCATTTTGATATGCTGTAACCAATTATTGAATTCTTCACTAATTTCCAAAATGCATGATTTTATAGTCGGAAAAATACTATAGATGTGTTTACAAAGTCTATTCTAAGTTCATTGTCTTTTATAATCACAGTGTCATTACAGCTAAATATATATATATATATATATATATATATATATATATATATATTTTTTAAAGAAATTTGATAATTTGTATCTTACCTGGCAAATAAATTTCAGAAGAGAGTGTAACATGATTTTATTGATTGTGAATAATAGAATATTTAATTAAGTTATGTATAGAAAACAACTTCATAAATTATCCTAAAACCGAATTAAATAATAGCTTTCTATTTTTAGTGAGCAAAACGGTTATAAAAACCTAATCTAATAGTAAATGTATTCATAGAGTTATATGGATAGTAAATAATGTCAGCAAACTGAAAACTTTCAGTATTAATTTCTTTATGTAAATGACTCATGTGTAGGGTTGTTCAAACACAATTGAAAACTTAACATAACATAATTGGATAATAAAAAAGGGAATTGGCTACTGAATAAAGATTTTTTTGGCAAGTCTCTTGAAGGCTTGCATTGTTGTAATGTATGACACAATGTCACGTAGGTTACTGTTAGGTGTTTTATTCTTAATAGGTTTATTATAACTTTCTGAAAGTTTTGAATCGTTACTTTTTTGATCTAGCAATAAAATAAATATCTGTAAATTTCAAGAAATAATTCTCCGTATTATTGTAAGATTATATTTAATGCTTCGTTAAATTACATTTCTATTGTGTTCACCTTCAAGATCGTTGCCATTCCATTAATCAAAATAATCAAAATTGTTAATAATATTTTTTCTCTTTTTTTAGTAAAATGGCCATTAATTTAGCACATTTGAACGTCCGCTCTATGATTCCCAAGTTCGGTAACATTAAAAATTTGTTACTGGAAGACAAGTACGATATACTAGGAATAAGCGAAACATTGGTTGGACGCAAATGTTGACACATCTAGCTTACGCATTAGTGGTTACAACTTTTGTCATGTACCTAGGCTACACAGAGGTGGAGGTGTTGGTATTTACATTAAGTCAGAAATAAGTTACGTAATTGCTGTGAAAGGATGTTATGAGTCAGTCGAGGAGCTATGGGTAAAAATTGAACTATCTAATAAACTGTTAGTGGTTGGATCAATTAAATGTACTGCAACAATAAAAACGTATAGAGATCTGAATAGAATTAATAAAAATAGATTCTGGTACGATTTGATAGCTATACCATGGTATACCCTTTTTGATATTGCCGAAGTAGATGATAAATTAGAATTTTTCAACAATAGTTTGTTAAAGGACACTGCACACCTCTTATGGGTTTTTAGACTACAGTCAAATTTAATGAAATTTTAATATGTTATAGACTAACACTATCTGAACAATATTTATCATTGGACCAACTTAATATAATGGCTAGTTTTTGATATACAGGGCGTTAAAGTAATAGTGCCTAATAAGAATAATGGCTGTTTAGTGGGTTTTAACATTGATATACGCAAGTGTTACTATTACATATTATACTTTTTTGTAATTTTTATTATTCTGTACTTTCTAACATTTTATACAGGGTGTTTCAACAAAAATTAGTATTAAATATGATTATTTACATGATAAAAAGTGGAACTTATACATAAAATAAACAACCTAATATTTACATGATTTATATACAAGAAACGGAACATTTAGACGGCAGCATGTCTGTTTAAAACATCTTGAGTAGCGGCTAGCGCTTTGGTTTGCGGTAGCCTAATAACTTTCTCATGCCTTGCATAGTCCAAAAACCAAATAACTGCTGCTATATGTGTACACATTCCTATAGTTCGCGCTCCTGTTTTGCATTGGCAATAGTAGCCAAATATAGGACCATCTTCTTGTTCAGCATCATTATCAGGAACAGGGTTATAGCTAATGATTATTTGATATTTAATTTGATTTCTATGTGTAGATCTAATTCTAAGCCGAACGAGATTTAATTCGTTGAACGCCGTATCAATTTCGAAAAAGTGGTTTGCGCAGTTGGTGATTGTTATCCTGTATGTAAGAAGGTGCTAGTTTAAGTTGGAAAGTTCCGTAAGTTATGCGTCTTAATTGAGCTATATTTAGAACTGGAAAATTTTCTAATTGGTTTTGTTCTAAAGGTCCCATCTACCGTGCCGCCTCAACAAGCCTTAATTTTCCGTTCTAGCTTGTACATGATTAGGTTCGTTTACCATTTGAAGCATTTCTTGTGCTAGTTCTTCATTTGCTTCTTCCATATGTAATGGTGGATGGTAGCGGTTTATTAGGGCACAGGCAACACGGAAAAATGTCCGCAAATTGGGTATTTGGGCAATTGAAAAGCAGTTACGAAAAATTTTAAATATTGACTGAATGTGTCCGTTTCGAGATTCTACTACCCACCTTTGCTTAGTAATAATTCTGCTAGCGTTGGCTTCTACACGCAATTGCGCTGGTGGAATTTGCACAGATATGCCAATATTATTTCAAAATTCTCGAGCATCTCGGTAGCCTCTGTCCACAATCACAACATCGCCAGGTTGCAGCCAGTGTCTTAGTTCTTGATCCTGATTATATTGGTATCTTAATATAATCGCATCATTATTTCTTGGGTCGGAAAAGTATGGACCATGAACATCCAAAATATATCCATCTGGGGCAACAACTAGCACTGGCTTAACAAGATGGCAATGTTTGTGAACTGAATAGGACTGCCTGAGGGTCTGAAAATTTTTGCTACGCTCTATGTTAACATAAGTGGCATCGATACAAATAATGGCTTTTGGGTTTTCAGTTTCCTCATTAAATAACTCATTTGCAAATCTGGTAACGTGTTCAGCAATAAATTGGTTACGGTTTATGTGACGAGGTCCTAAATTCTGGGGCACAAAATTATTGGATAATGATTCCTTAGTACTTAGTTACAGGTGACATTGTCATTTTAAGTAACTGGTTGTTATTAACAATCGAAAGTGTAGATATATATCAGGCTTATGGCTATATCTGTAATTTTTAATAGTATTTACTACTAATTTTTATTAAAACACCATGTATTGAATGATAGAAAGTACAGAATAATGAAAAATTACTAAATAGTATATGTAGTTGTAACACGTGTATATCCATGCTAAAACTCACTGAAAAGCCATAATGCTTATTAGACACTACCACTTTAACGCCCTGTATATCAAAAACTAGCCATTAGATTAAGTTGGTCCAATGGCAAATATTGTTCAGATAGTTTCAGTCTATAACATACTAAAATTTCATTAAATTTGACTGTGGTCTAAAAACCCATAAGAGGTGTGCAGAGTCCTTTATTTAATATTCATGCTCCTTTAGTAACGCAATTTCAAAGTAGGCCGTACACTCCGTGGATGACTGATAATATTAAGCTATTAATCAAATTGCGTAAAAAAGCCCATTTAAAATTTAAAAAATCTAAAAATATTTCAGATTGGCGTTATAATCAACAGTTACGCAATTACACAACATTCGCTGTCAAACAAGAGAAAAAGCATGTTTTAAATCATACTTTTCGCAACAGAAATAAAAAAACGTCTGTGGAATGAATTAAAAAAATATGATATTTTGCATAAAAAAGCGAGTACTCCCATTCCGGCGGCATTAAACAATCCTAATTCAATAAACAAACATTTCTTAAGTGTACAAAATGATGCACTCCCAGATAAAGATCTTCTTATGTTTTACAACAGTCATATTAGAGAAGGTATTAATAGCAACTTTAATTTTGCTGCAGTAACTGAAAATGAAATTTGTATGGTGCTCTCCTCAATTACATCAAACTCTGTAGGCGCTGACCAACTCAGCTTAAATATGATTCTTTTTTGCTGTCCCTTTATAATTCACTATATTCGCCACATCATAAATTCCTGTATAACTCATTCCACTGCTCCCTCAATCTGGAAATATGCCATTGTTAAACCATTGTGTAAAACATCAAACCCAGCGGACTTCTTAGATCTTCGGCCAATTAGTATATTGCCAGTTCTTTCAAAAATCTTTGAAAAAATTATTTACGCTCAACTACTATCTCATTTAGAACGACATAATGTTTTGCCTATCTGTCAATCGGGTTTTAGGAAGGGATATAGCTGTTCTTCAGTACTTTTAGACGTAGCCGATAATATATTCAGAGCTACAGACAAGGGTGAATGTACGGCACTACTACTGATTGACTATTCCAAAGCTTTCGACACTATAAATCACAAGATTTCACTATCAATCTTACATTATATCGGTCTTGAAATAGAAGCAATCACACTATTTTCATCATATATACTTAACCGATATCAAAGAGTGGTTTTGCCAGTAGGAGACTCAGACAAAGGACTAGTTATATCTGGTGTGCCCCAAGGACCTATATTTGGGCCATTGTTATATTCAATCTACACCGCGTTTCTTTACTCATCTTTATTGCATTGTAAATATCATATCTATGCTGATGATACTCAGATATTTAGGTCATTCCGATTTGAGAACCTGGAAGAGAATGTTGGCCTAATTAATGAGGATGTACACCGCTTAAAGCAATATTCTAACCGTCATAATGTCAATATTAACGGTGCAAAATGTTCTGTCCTTATCTTTGGTCATAGAGCAGTGCGTCAACAAGTTCAAAGAAACGCTAACTTTTATATTGGGAATCAAATGTTACCTATTCAAAATTCTGCTAAAAATCTGGGTGTTATAATGGACTCTGACTTAAGATTTAAAATGCATATTAATAAAACTTTATAACTTTATCATGAATTCTCAGAATAAAAAGCTCTTATGTGACTCATTATTCCTATCGCATTTTAATTACTGCGATGTTGTTTATCACAAATGTATAGACTCTATTGATAAAAAAAGGATACAACTAGTTCAAAATTCCTGCCTTAGATTTATTCACGGTATTCGTAAACGCCATCACATTTTTCAGTATATTTCCAAAACGGGTTGGATGTCAATGGCCACACGGCACAGTTTTCATTCAGCTTGCGCATACTATAATATATTACTTAATAATAAGCCTCCATATCTGTATAACAAAATTCAATTTAGAACTGATGTGCACAATATTAACATTAGAAGGAAGAACTTGGCAACTACTCCACAACATAAATTAGAAATCTTTAAACGATCCTTCTCTTATAAATTAAAACAAATCTTGCTGTCTATAGAACTGACATTTTGATGGTTTACAACTCTACCAAAATTGAACGGCAACGGTTAAACGTAAACGATAACTTTTAATGAAAATGTCCCAATATTTAAAACACGGCTGATTTCTTCTTTATTTCTTGAATTTTCTATACTAAGGTACAGGTGGGAGAACAGTTGGGTACATTCTACCTAAACTGAACCTGTTCCTCTTGACTTTTCTTATGTAGTAAATTGGTAATGTATATTATATTAGTTTGATTTATAGTCAATAAACATTATTATTATTATTTATTGTTATCACACATACAGTGGTATTAGAATATAATGGGGGATTAAATCCAACCATTATATTTTACAGAGTATTGTTATTATTATTATTATTATTATTATTATTATTATTATTATTATTATTATTATTATTAACCCCCCCCCCTCATATATTTATGGAAGCATCTGTACGTAGTTAGATTAAACCCCCTTGCAATATAGGTTTTTTCTGTTGCACCACTCTCTGAAACAAATTTCATTTTCTAACCGTTAATTAATAAAATTAAGTTTTCGTAGCACCTTTCGCTTGCTGTTATATTGCACCGTTATGCACTATTAAAAAGGATTGGACTTTGTACCGGGTGGCCAAATAATAAATTATAATAAAATCGGCTGCAAAAATACGATTAAAAATATTAGGTTAGTAAAAAGTATCACCGCACGAAAGCACTCGCTTTGCTCTACAACTTTCATTAAGTTCATTTTTCCATATCTCCTATGGGTAAGTGGTGGTGAAAGAATATTTTAATCCATAGAAAAATGTCTGTAACTTTCTTCCTATTTAACCGATTTTGACAAGCGAGAGCTCATTCGAAAGAGCATGACTTGTGAATTTCAAAAATATATAGAACTAATAACTTTGGAGTTTGTTCTGGCCGCTAGAGGGCGCCATGTGACGCGTTTACGTATTTATAGATTTTTATAGTAAATTTTAAATGGAAGGATATATTTTTTATTAATATAATAAAAGGGCAATACAATGATAGGTAATCCTGTCAAAACCGCAAATTTGTATCTTGTGCCTTTCTAAAGATATTTAGATTTTTTGAATATTTTGGTAAGTATTGACTCATCACCCTGTGTATTGCCAGATAACATAAACTACTGATTTTATTAAAAAAAAAATGAAGTAGAAATAGCACAACTATATTTAATGATAAAAATGTAACATCTAGACAAAACAAACAAAATAGTGTATTATGTAACTATTACAAAAATACGTTTTGCATCCGTTTAAGCGAGAGCTCCAATTCGTATGAGTGCAAAGTATTTATTTCGTAAGTGAGTTGAATACTATACTTTTTCATAGACAAGGCACAAATAATTATTTTCCATGTATTTTTTAGTTTCTACAAATAAAAATTGAATTTAACTAAAAATCATTACATAACACTTTAAAGATATTAAAAATAACGAAATAAATCAAACACTCGGTTCCTACTATAGCATCGTTTAAATCCACGTATACATATTCTAATACTGATTTTGCTAAAAAATGCATATTTTAATCCTGATTTTGTTAAGAAATACATACGAAGTAACTTATTTAAATATCTAACTTTTCAATAATTGATTGATTGAGAATAGACGGACTACTGTGCGTGAATTTACAGATCAGTGCTAAAATTGTCATTGATACGAGAATGAATTCGTTCGTTTAATATGGGTACTTATTATACTGACACAATTAAGAAAGTTTTGATGTAGTCAAAGAAAAGCTAACTAAAACAAAAAAAGTTCTGTTCTTAAATTGTCTGCCATTTTCTTCTAAACATTGTCGAGTAGACATAACGGCAGCTTCTATTTCGGCTTGTGGTATACTATAAATGATAACTCGAATTCTGTTCTCCATATCTTCAATGGATGTAGGCATAGTTTGTAAAACCATGGCTTTTAATCTTCCCCACAAATAAAAAACCAGACAAGTCAAGTCAGGCTGCCCCTCCCCTATCCATCGATCGGAATATGTTTCAAATAAATTTTCCCTAACGTTAAGTGAAAAATGTGCCGGGCAGCCGTCAAGTTGTAGAAACATATTTCTCCTGGTTTCAAGAGGCATACCTTCTAATAACACCGGCAATTTATTCCTCAGGAACTCCAAGAAGTTGTTTCCATTCACTGGTTGGTGAAAGAAATAGGATCCAATAATTTTACCCCCTAGTATCGCACACCACACATTGATGCTCCAATGTCTCTGATGTTGAATTAGTCTTATCCAATGGGGATTTTTGGCAGACAAGTAATGCATATTTTTTATGTTGACTTTACTATGGAAGGTAGCCTCATCCGTGCAATAAATTTTAAATAAAAATTCGGAATCTTCATTGATCATACCTAAAAGCCAATGGCAGAAATCTATTCGCTTATCATAATCCTCCTCTTTTAATTGTTGACAAGTAATCATATGGTAAAGATGTAATCTAAAATTAAAAATATATTTAACAATAAACCATCTATTTAAAAATTTAATAAAATGTACCGATTAGCTTTTAAAATATTTTGGATGGTACTCCGACATATCCGCAACTCACCCGATAATGTTCTGGTACTAATGTGGGGATCAGCTTCTATATATGCCAAAACATTAATAGTATTCTCCTTGGTTGTGCCTTTACCATTACGTCATAATACTGGGCGACGAATGCTTCCAGTACACCGTGACCATTCAAACAATCTTTTGAAAGTTCTATTTTTATAATGATGGCGATATGTATAGCGCATCGCATATTCTGTTTCAGTTATTGCAGAATTCTGGAAGCATTCAAGGTAAATATTAATCATATCCATAGCCTCATCATTCCTAAAAAGCGTTTTTTTAACACACCTCTTAAATTCAACAATAAACTCAGACTATTTATGATTTGACATTTCTTCACAGTAAGAGTATTAGTTAATATTTTATTTGTTTCCAAAGCCTACTAAATGTGTTTTAAATTGTAATATATAATTACCGGGATTCACTATCATTGTATTACCCTTTTATTGTATTAATAAAAAATATATCCTTCCATTTAAAATTTACTAAAAAAATCTATAAATACGTAAACGCGTCACATGGCGCCCTCTAGCGGCCAGAACAAACTCTAAAGTTATTAGTTCTATAAATTTTTGAAATTCACATGTCATGCTTTTTGAAATGAGCTCCCGTTTGTCAAAATCAGTTAAACAGTAAATAAGTTACATTTTCATCTTTCTATGGATTAAAATATTCTTCCTCCGCCACTTACCCATAGGAGATATGGAAAAATGAGCTTAATGAAAGCTGTAGAGCAAAGCGAGTGCTTTCGTACGATGATACCTTTTACTAACCTTAATTAGGCAAAAATTCATAAAGAAATGCGAATTTTTTTATGAGGCAATTAGCGGCATCTAGCGGCAAGTTACGTATTTGAAAATATTTTTAATCGAATTTTTGTAGACAATTTTATATTTTTTTTCCCAACATTGTCAGCCAAGCGGTTGCGGAGATATGGCCGCATGCCTCGCTTATTTGGCCACCCGGTACAGTATTGTCATATTTGAGACTGTTGGTGCCAACGTAGAAATTGTATAGTACAGATTTCAAGGTCGGGAGAGCTAAATAACTGTATGTTACTAGCATATAGTGACCAAGAAAAGCTTGGTTTTTATTTGTTTTATTAATAATTTATTTATTCATGAAAATGGCTAGGTTTCTATAATAAAATTATATAAAACAACTCTAATTATCGATATTCCCTTGTTAAAAGAATGTCGTGTTGCGTTTTAATTGAAGTAGGTAATTGATTATATTCGTGCTTGCTTAGCACTTAGCACTTCTGTTGCCTTCATATGTATGTAATTTCCGTATTTACATACATCCCATGACCTGTTTCCGTGTACCAATTGTTTTTGTTAAACCATGTCGTTTATTTGTGCATAAAGGTTAACCTTATTCTTTTGTAAATATCACTTGTAATAGTTTCGTCTCGCAAATTGATCTCATTTATTACGTTTAATTTGTCTATAGTCTGAATATACAGCCACTCACTTTGCTTTTATGAACTTTATTAACCTTGTGGCGATATTCATAATAACTAGCATCTTTGTAATTTCTGTCACTAGAACAGTCCTGCAGCCCTTCATGTATTAAAATAACTTCAATCCCCTTCTCTATCTTCTTTTCTAAATGACCATCTTTTCCTGTTTTCATCTTTCTTTAATACTTTCCTAATTTTGCTATCTTATTCTAGCTTTGCTGCTTTCACATTCCGTTCCATATTTTTAACTTAACCCATCCACCTCCAATTCATTTTGTTGTTTATATAGTTGGATTGCCTTTTTGGCAACCCCATGGTTAGGGTTGTTGGATGCCCCTAGGATGTGGTCTACAGGCCATTTTGGCTGAGTTAAGGAGGGGTTAAGATTAGTAATGCCGAAGGCTATCTCGTGTGTTTTTTAATTATGGTTGTTGTAGCAGCTGTAAGTTACGCAAAACCGGTATTTTTGAATTATAAGTTGGTTTTGCAAGATGTAAGTTATGATTAGGTTGAGAATTAATTGCTTGAGATAGAGTACCAGGTCTGAGTGTCGGTTAGCCTTATCTACAAAGTCAGCGGTCGCTCATAGGAGCTAGGTATATACAGTGGGAGTCTCGTTACCTAAAAGTTATGGAGAATTGTTAGCTCAGTTGTTTGTTTGATTTGATTGGGGTTGATTGATCTGACTGTTTGAGATTGTTTTGCTTAATTGATTTTTTTGATTTGATCGAGGTTGATTGATTTGGTTTGATATGCTGATTTTATTGGTCCTATAACAGTCTTATGAGTTAGTATCAGAGCTGCCTTACTAGAATACAATTTCAAATATCCCGCGAAAAACAAAAATGACTTCCAGGATAGCCGACAAAACAAGTTAGCCCACAAAATTTAATTATGACTCATAATTTAAAGTAAATCGACTTCGGAATTTTGGGGGGAAGGTCCTATGTTGTGCGTAACAGTGGGGCGAGACCGAGATGCATACGTATTATACCTGTTTTACAAGTTAGTGTTAGAGTCACTTATTTCAAATTTGCCAACATGACCATTACAGGGCCCAGTATGTATTTTTTAAATATACCGCTAGGTGGAGCCACCTATATTACAGAAAGCATTCATTAGTCTATACACAGCTAGATGGCGCCATAAACAAATTCAAATTTCCAGCCCAAGGGTGCCACAAGGGGACGAAGACCCGAAAGCAGGTTCGAAAGACCTATACTTGTCTTACAAATTAGCATTAGGCCCCTTCTTAGAATACAAATTCAAATTTCCCGCAGTTGGTCGTTGATTATGACGTCATATTTAAAAACAAAACGGCAGAGAACTTTGAGTTTACACAAGTAGATAGGGCCACAAACAAATTCAACTTTTGGGGCAAGGGGGCCACGACAAGGGGGCTAAGACCCGAAAGCCGCCAAGGGGTACACAACAAGGGGGCGAAGGCCCGAGAGCAAGTTGCGAAGTCCTATACCTGTCTTACAAGTTAGCATTAGGGCTCCCTCATTAGAATACAAATTCAAATTTCCCGCCAAGGAGATCACGACAATGGGCGAAGGCCCACGAACAACTTCGGAAGACCTATGCCAAAAGGTCCTTAATCGATAAGATGGCCGACAAGAAGGCCGACAAGATGGCTGACAAGATGGGCAATTAACCATACAACAAATCAGGTAAAAGGATGGGTGTGGCCTAGTCTTAGCTCCGCCTTAATAAAGCCATAAGGGCCTCTAGACCACACCCTAGGGGCATAGAACACCCCTAACCAGGGTGTTAGACCGCCAAAAAGGCAGTTAGTATGGCCAAAAGGACCTTAATTAGGAAATAAACCCCACCCAGGGATTGAAAGAGGCCCTCGAAAGAAGCCGGCCCCACCGCAAACCGCCACCCAGACCCCCACTCAGTCCCCACTTCACCCCCCACCAGTTTTAATTAATTATGACGTCACATACTATTCTACCCACCTTCTACTGACGTTACTTTTTGATGTATCATACAATTAACTGGCATCATTCTTGCAATTTAGGAAATTTTGAAAATAAAGTCATTAAGAAAGGATACGAAAAAATTGTTACAAAACTAATTTCAATATTATAAAGCTTTAGTGTAGCAACTAGAATTTTATTTAGTTTCAAACAATACAAAGTGAAAGGTAATAAGAATATCATTCACTGAAAAACTGTAGCAGTTTCATACTTAGTTTTACATTAAACGCCCAACATTTAACAACTTTTTATGTCAATAAAAAAAAACAAAAGTTTGCTTGATTACCTCCAAAATAAACTTCTATTTGATAAAGGAGTGCCATTATAACGTTTAATTTTAAATTCCAATGATAACATTTAAACTGTAGTATTAATAGATTAAGCTTGAATCTTAAATATATAAAAAAATTAGATGTGACAAAGATATTAGTAAACATCTTGTACAAATATAATAATTTAACATTTCAGATTATTCATGATGTCCACTCCTTAACAAACGTTATAGAAATGTAAATTCCTTTTGATAACAACGTAGGTGAGTACAGGAGCGAAACAGCACCAAAGAATACGAACGAACGTACATGCGTTGATAAAAAATTAAGTAAACAATGTAATGGCAAAGAACCACTTCACAGAAAAAAAGTTACAACATCTAGCTGTCCTATAGTGTTGCATCCCATTATTGAGCGTTATATGTACACCAACCGCCGTTCTGGAGTTCATTTGAGGCATAACCATTCAGACCTATCGTTTCTAAAGTAAATATCCAAAAGCATATCGTTCATGCGGAAGAAGAGGATTTACATCTAACAAAACATAATTTTTCAGGAGAGCAAATTCAGCTAGCATTTTTGTATTTGTGGATATATCAGCAGTAACATATAAAAAATTACCAAAAACCGAGTGTACGCTAAATTATTTATTAAAGAAATATCTCAAAAAATTCTTTTTTTTGAAAAGTTAAGCGTGCCATTCGAAAGAACAGGCAATTTTACATATAAAGAGTCTATAAAATTATTCTCTAAAATGAAAACTGTAAGCTGTACAATTTTTTTTCTAATGCCCAAAAATTTGTGAGAGCGGCGCTCGAGTGCAACGCCAAGGGGCGCGCGGTCACGGGCGCGCTACACTGAATTTGTCATAACTTTTGATCTTGTTGATCAAATTGAGCTCACAAAAATTTAAAAGAGAGAACAACTTGCAGCTAACAAGATACCAAATTTTTAAAAGTGAAAAAAAAGTTTATTCGAATAGTACTTATACGAAGTTATGTTATAATAAAATTTTCTATTCTATTAATTAAACATCTGCCATTTTTTAAATTTTCAACATAAATGTCTCAAATTTTCGCAATTTACTCCTACAATGTAATCTAAAAATGTGAGTGATATGAAATTTCCAAAAATACAGAACTCCAAATATTCAATAATTTCAAAAAATCGTAAATTTTACTTTTTTTGTCACGTTTAAGATACCAATAACTCCAATCTAAAATGTGATATTGAAACTTTACAGGTACTTAAATAATAAATAGATAGGGATAGAGAGATATATAAGGAAACACCTGTTCGGTCAATAGTTTTTGTGAAAAATTTATTATATTTAATAAATCAGTTTTATATTTTATTATATTTAATAAATGTAATAATATCTTCGCAATACCCAAAGTAATAAATTTCATTAAGTTTCTAAAAAAATTTAAATTAATTTGCTTTGGAGGATCTCCTTTTTGAATACATAGTTCATAAGAATATGCTATATTGGATGAGCCATTTTTAGTTTTTATTTTTTAACATGTTCTTGGTCTCAGAGAACTCAACAACCTCTATAATGTCAATTTTAGTAAAATTACTTTTAAAACCGTCCTTTTTAATTGTTTACAAAAGTTGCCCATTTGGATTAGCCAGTTTCAACTTTTATTTTTTAACAACATATTCTTGTTTAGCACCTCAAGAACCCCCACATTATTAATTTGAGCAAAATTACTTTAAACTCGTTGAGATATTCCAAATTGACCTTCAAAAAACGGTTTTTATTGTTTTAAACAGTTAAAAAACAATTAGTGTACAAGTTTGAGTTCATAATTTTTATTTAAGGTATTTCGATGCAAAGTTTTATGAAAATTCATTTAATCCCTATTTATTCCGAAATAGTGCATGTTTTTAAGCCTATTTAAGTCCACTAATAGTGGAGACTTACTTTAAGATTATGTATGTCACTATTTTCTGAAAACTGTAGTTTAGGAGAATTTGAAAAATGTATCTCCCTTCCTCATAAAATAATGCAATATTTTTTCTCTATTTTAGGGTTGCGCAAACATGTGTAAAAACCATTATTAATAAGGCAAACAAACTCAAATAATTAATAGCAAATTTTCTTTTAGCTGACACCTCAATAGTATAATACTAAAAAAAATGTTAGGTACACTACATGTTTTAACATGTTTTAAGCTTAACTAAAACATTCTGCAATGATGAAATGAATAATAATAAAAAAACATTATTAAATAAATCACTTAAAATAAACAAAAGGACCATATTTGTAAAAATCCAGATAATAAGGTGGTACAAATTTTTTTTCTCGATCAAAGATAGCAAGGCTTTTTTTCTTGGCATCAGTAATACCCATTATAGTCAAGCTGCTCAAGTGAAGTTTTATAACAAATGGTGCCTGGATGAACTCTGCTCAACTTAAGTACTTTTACATCATTAAGCTTTACATTCTTTAAGTTGATAAACAAATCTGCTGCTAGAGCTTTAAGATCAAGAATATCCGAGTGACATAATTAATTTACTTTATACGACGGACACTTTAATATCTAATAATACAGGGGTATTGGTCTGGTGAGAATAGGGATTGGGTTTTTTTAATTTTGTGGTTGTGCATTTGTGTATTTGTATCTTGGGTTAGCAATTCTCACACAGCGTCACGTGGCCGTGATTTTATCAAATATTTACCGTTAATTCCGAAATTGTAACTTATTTGGTAATACCGTACAATTGAAATGTAGTATAAATTCATGCAATTGAACTTGATAACGCATAAATTCTTGTTTCGCTTGTAACGTTTTATTTTGTCTTTCACATATCTGGAAGGTTTTCGAAACTTTTGTAAATAGTAATCCCAAGTAGAATCCTTTTTCCTAAAATCGAAATAAAGTTTCGGTTGTTTATCAAATTTAGGTGGAAGTTTACAGTAAGATTATTAGTGAAACCCTTTTACTAATTTAAGAGGAAGAATTAATTAGTTTCTTTGTAAATAATCGTTATTTTCCTTATTGTAAGTTTTAGAAATTTTCGTTTATTGAAAGGGAAATTACGCTTTATAAAATTAAAATGAGTTTAATAATTACTTTGTCAAACTGTCGCCTTTTCTTTTCGATAAGACTTTTTGGTTTTAAACAAAGAGTTTAGATTCTATATACGTTATTTTAAGGTTCATTATAGTAGGTTTCGTTATCATAGGCATCTTATATTACAGAGGTACCTTTGGGAAACGCAATTTCGATGGATGATGCAATTTTTTCCGTTCGGTTCACAAATTCAATTCGTCTTTGGCGCTATTTAAAATTTTAAGTAGTAAATTGTTGTGATTGGTTAATTAGCATAGTAGCTAGATGTTATTGAAGATGGCTGCGACTGAACAAGGTTAACGCAGTCATGTTAAGGACGCTGTAGTGGCAAGGCTCTTGTTTGCGGCGCTGTCGCGCACACGAAGATGTGTTAGTTTGGAGATAGTGAACTATTTACGCCCTTACCTGGAGGCTTAGTAAAGTATATCGTTGGAAGTTTTTCCGTTACCCTTAATTTGGGGGATATTTTAATGACTTCATTCCTCCCGTGTTATTTTATCGTATTTTCTCGTCCAGGCAATTGGATTCAGTGTTGAATACGAGCCGGCGCTTGATTCCTTCTGGAGTTCCATCGCATCTTATGTGCGAATCAATAGTAATATAGTTCAGGTTTTAGTTTTTTGACTGCTTCGTATGTACAGCTGACCCGATAACAAATAATTCGCTGTAAATGAAAAGCTTTTGATATTTTAAAATAATAAATGTTAGTCAGAACTTGCATATCTATAATTAGAGTAAAGTTAACAAATAACGTGGAAGTATAAGTATTAGTGTAACGTACAACCAATTGTAATATCAATCAAAACGCAACTTGAAAGAGACTAGCTGAGTTATATTGGGAGTTTCGAGCGCAGTTACACCATGAAACATATTGCCGACGCTACCGCAGAATCCATCTTCTGGGTCTTCCCCAAGTGTCTGTATAACAATGGGGCTGTTTCAAAGTTAGGGTAATCATTTTTGTGCATTTATCTTGACAAAGTTTAATAAATTCTTGTGTGTATTTTATTATTTTTTGTTGTATGTACAAACGGTTGAATACTCTGTCTTTTGAGATTAACTTCTAGTATTTTATAGTTTAAATTTTAATGCAAACGTATTCATCCGTATTATAAACCAAATTTATCTGAGTGTTTTTCTTTCGTTATACTGACGAATTTATATCGAAATTGTATGTGACAAATGCGCAATTTATTTGTTAAAACCATTTGTTATTTTGGCATGTGAACCAGATTTACGAGTACAATGACAAGTCTAGCTAGTATAATGTTTGTGTATATCGAATTGATTCCATTGGTGACAAAACAGTCAAGTACGTCAGGAGTTTGTCGTGTGTTAGTAGGCCGGTATGTTGGTGAACCTGTTGACAGAAATGAATATCTATGATCTTCTATTATTTTTAACAGTTCTCTACCTTTGGTTGTTATTACGAGTGAGACCCACCTGGTATGTTTGCTGTTAAAATCGCCCCCTGCTAAAGATTTGTTACTTAATATTTGGGAGAATTTCACAAAATCGTTCTTTATTATATTGTGGCGAGCTGGGCGGTAAGCAGCTGCAATAGTCAGTTTACATGGTAGAGTTGATACTTGGATTGGGGTGGGTTTTAGGAAATCTTTACTATAAGCCTTTACTTCCTTTTTCAATCTTTTAACCGACGGACAGTCAGTCTCGTCCAAGTTTAGTATTAGTCTGTTAAGGAATCTTAAAATTTGCTGTTTTTCACTACCCTTAACGTGAATTTGGTTAAACGGCAGCAGAGTTCTTATCAGCTCCTCTTGGAAATCGTTGTAGGGCACATACCCTGACCACCATTTCAAGCCGTGATATTTATCCTCTAAATACCTTATCTGTCTTGACAAGGGCTTTGCTATAAAATAATCTCGAGGTGGCTTTATCAGCATCAGCAGTAACGAACCATGATCTGTAATCACGGCAATTTCTTTCGGTATGAATTCGTTAATAGGTAAAATTTTGTGACGCGAGGCTTTCGGCAAAGGCTGTTCGGCGACCCCACCCCAATGCTCCCCGAACATAACCGAGATTCTAAGACAGGTGTAGGGCCTCGCAACTTGTTCTCGGGGCTTCGCCCCTTGCCGTCATCGGAACTTGTTCGTGGGCTTCGTGTATTGTCGTGGTACCCTTGGCGGAAAATTTGAATTTTGTTATTATAATAATGGGCCTAATGCTAACTTGTAAGACAGGTGTAGAGCTGCGCAACTTGCTCTCGGGGCTGTGCCCACTGGTCCCTTGGCAGAAAATTTGAATTTGAATCTGTATTCAAGTCTCTGCAGGTTATGGCTGGAAATATGAATTTGTATTGTAATAAGAGATATAATGCTAACTTGAAAGACAGCTGTAGGGCTTAGCAACTTAAATTGAGATCCTCGCCCCTCGACCAAAAATTTGGATTTGTTTGTGGCGCCATCTACGAGGGAAAACTTGAATTTGTATTATAATAAGGAGGCCTTATGCTAACTTATAAGACAGACATAGGGCTTCGCAACTTGGTTTTGGATCTTAGCCCTGGTCCCTTGGCGGGAAATTTGAATTTGAATTTGTATTTTAGTGTTTACATTCTGATCGACCAACGCTCTAATATCTTCCCTAGCGGCATGTTTATAAACCTAAACTCCTTTTTTTTGGCGGAGATATTTTCTCCTAAGACGACTGCGACGGCTGTTTCAGCGGCCCCACTCCGAACTTTCCCGAACATAACCGATTATATCCGGACATTGAGGAGTGCGCCTGCGCACAAGACTTAAACTATTACAACATACCCGTTCAAGATGATGATGGAAAGGATGACGTGGATGAATGTATCTCACATCCAAGATGATGGTGATGATTCACAGAAGGGGAAGAAGAGCGATGAGGTAGAGGAGAAGGACGAGTCTAAAAACCATGATGATGATAGCGACGAATCACGGTTGAAGGAGAAGAAGAAGACCGATAAAAATCTGATTAAATAAATGATGTATTGTTGTTTATAATATATTTTCAAACGGAAAGCTTTCCTTCATTTTTATTAATAAACTCGTTTCATAACGGCGTTCGTACCTGCACTAACAATGCTGCAGTTAATGCGAAAGGGTAAGATTGGCTTTCTTTTGCACCCGGTAAGTTAAACCATACCCTCTATTTTTTGAATTGTGGTTGGTTGGTTTTAGCAAAGTGTAAGTTAGTCCAATCAGTATTTTTGAAGCGTAAGCCAGTTTTCGCTAGCTGAAAGTTATGATTTGTTTGAGATTGATTTGGTTGATAGATTGATTGAGATTAATCTGATTGTTTGATTTGATCGAACGTGATTTGTTTGGGATTGATCTGCTTAATTGATTTGATTAATTTGATTTGATTTGATTCATTAATTTGTTTGTTTGAGAAAGAGGCAAGAGATATGAGGAAGAGACGAACATGATCAACCTCTATTACAGAGAACATTCATTAGTCTTTACACCACTAGATGGCATCACAAACAACCCTAATTAGTCCTAGAAATATACCGCTAGGCGGCGCCGCCTCTATTACAGAAAACAATCGCTAGTTTACAAATATACCACTAGATGATGCCACAAACAAAACCCTGATTAGTCCTAAAAATATAACGCTAGGTGCTGCCACCTTTATTACAGAAAACATTCATTAGTTCATACACCACTAGATGACGACACAAATTCAAATTTCCCAACAATGGGCCAAGACAGGGGGCGCTGGCCCTAACACAAGTTCCTATGTCTGTATTATAAGTATATAGCAATAGGCCCCTTATTAGAACACAAGTTCAAATTTCTCGCAATAAGTAATCAGAATGTAAACACTTAAATACAAATTCAAATTTAAATTTCCCGCCAAGGGTTCAGGGGCTAAGATCCGAAAGCAACTTGACAAACCCTATGAATGTCTTATAAATTAGCATTAGGCCTCCTTATTATAATACAAGTTCAAATTTCCCCTCATAGATGGCTCCACAAACAAATTCAAATCTTTGGTCGAGGGGCGAGGGGCCTGAGAGTAGGTTGCTAAGCCCTACATCTGCCTTACAAGTTAGCATTATACCCCTTATTACAATACAAATTCATATTTCCAGCCATTACCTGCAGACTTAAATACAAATTCAAATTTTTCGCCAATGGAGCCTCGACAAGGCGGCAGAGCCTCGAGAACAAGTTGCGCAGTCGTACACCTGTCTTACAAGTTAGCTGTAGGCCCCTTATTATTATACAAATTCAAATTTTTCCGCCAATGGTACCACGACAATACACGAAGGCCCACGAACAAGTTCCGATCACGACAAGGGGCGAAGATCTGAGAACAAGTTGCGACGCCCTACACCTGTCTTACAATATTGGTTATATTCGGGGAGCCTTCCCCGAAAGCCTCGCGTCGCAAAATTTTACCTATATGATGTATTTTGTTTCTTGAAAAGAAGTTTATCGGTTTTCTTAAAAACAACAGAATGCTTTCAAATGCGGCTGTCTTCGTTTTAAGAACTCACATCCAAATCCTCTTGCTAAAACGTCCCAATACCCGCTAGTATGTAGTTGTACCCATTACTGTGATTACTTAAAGATCACATATCACAAAAATCAGTCAACCATAACACGAAAAAAATGTTACTCGCGATTTATCATCCTCGAGTAAATTTCTCGCTGCGTGGTGTACACTTTTTTGTTTTCTGTAGAACACTCTCATATCTCTCCTAAGCGTACATTATATATATTAAACCCTTTTCTCGATAATTATATTCCAGCCGAGATAGAACTTGTATGTATGTAAAATCGTCTTATGTGATAGCATGACAGGCCCTTATCAGTAAAAAATCGATGATTAAAAGATCGTATTCTAATAAGAGGCCGGTATACTTAATTTCAATATAACCCCTTTTTGACAGAGGTAATCCAGCTAAGATAGAGTTTGTATACGGTATAGAGGAATAATCTAGTTTAAAGAAGAAGAAAGCACAAGACGTTTTTTCGGTGTATACGCCGTTATATTGAAGATGCTGTCTTGTGTATCAGAAAACATGCTACAGATCCGAAATCGGATAATCTCAAGAAAGATGTATGCAGTACAGTTTCAAGGTTGAAGAAGAAGAATTGTATGAGTATTTCAAGGTAGTGTGGAGAAATTCGCTAATTCTAAGAATAATCCCATATTTGTGGCAAATAAAGTTGTATATTAACCGCTGCAAGTATTTTTTAAAGTATAATAATAATTATTATGAAGCAGTATCAGGGCTATTAATATATTTTACTGCTTTTAAGGAAGGTGTGACATTCCATATCGGTAATCAATTTTTCGTAATTTAATCTGACTACTAAAAGTAATGCAATGGATTTTAAAACGTGATAAAAATCAAAACAACCCCCAATAAATATTAATAATAATAAAAACAGGTCCTTAACACTCCGAAAAGAAACCATAGGGGTGAAAAAAAGGATCCCCACGTGATAGTTAAAGTTCCACGGATGGCGACAAGTGTCGGTTTACTGCTCGCGTGCGTGCGTGTGTGCGTGTGTGCGTGTGTGTGCGTGTGTGCGTGTGTGCGTGTGTGCGTGTGTGTGTGTGTGGTGTGGTGTGTGTCGTGTGTGCGTGTGGTGTCGGTGCGTTGTGTGTGCTGTGTGTGCGTGTGTGGTGTGTGTGTGGTGTGTGTGTGTGTGTGTGTGTGTGTGTGTGAGTGTGTGTGTGTGTGTGTGTGTGTGTGTGTGTGTGTGTGTGTGTGTGTGTGTGTGTGTGTGTGATTTTTTAACTACACAATATAGAATTTAATTTCGATTTTGAGTTTTTCTTCCACTTTATATTCATTATAGCTCATTTGTTGCGATTGCAAGGTTTGTTGAGTATTTTGTATTATATGTAGAAAATGATTCGGATACGCCACTGGCGTAATGGGAGGAAAAGGTTGCATACAACTGTTTTGTTATTGTAGATTCGTTTACCACTTAGTATCGCTACTAAGATTTATATTGTACATGTTACATCTGTACATTTTTATTCTGTGCGGATCGTATGTTAACGACCTTGCTTATCACTCACAATACGATTACAATTGAACTTTAAAGCGAACAGTTGTCCCGAACGTCTTTACGCTAGGAAAGTCAAATGGTAAATAAAAGTATGAAACCAGAAAACGCAAATTTAGGCCTGCTTTTATCGTTAGAGAACGTGTATGAAAAAGTCAACTACGGAATCTAATTTAATTTCAGTAGATTAATTATTACTAAGTCGCATTAAAAATGACACATCAAGTCAGCTTCCAATAATTTAAATTATGACATTCAATTTGATATTTTGGACGTTTTTGCAGTTTTCCGTTTTTTATTTATCAACTTACATATCATATATAGGTATAGAAGGTTAAGCAATCGACTTTTTTTCACTAACGCTTAATCGATAATGTTACAATGTTTGACAAGGTTCTACCAAGATCGGCACGATGTGTGGTTGTGGGTGTTGCGTGGTGTGTGTGTGTGTGTGTGTGTGTGTGATGTGCTGTAGTGTGTGTGTGTATGTGTGTGTTGTGTGTGTGTGTGTGTGTGTGTGTGTGCGTGTGTGTGTGGTGTGTGTGTGGGTGTGCGTGTGTGCATGGGTGTGTGCGTGTGCGTGTGTGTGTATGTGTGTGGGTGTGTGTGTGTGTGTATGCGTGCGTGCGTAGGTGCGCGTGTTCGCGCGTGTTTGCGTCTTTGCATGTGTGCTAGTGCGCTCGTACGTGTGCGTACGTAGTTCTATATAAAAGAGAAGGTGAATCATTGTGGCACAATGTTTCTACGTATTTAAAAGGAATGAATTACAAAGAGAAATTGACAAATAGTTACACTTTAATAAAATTTACAACAATGTAATTGTACGCGAATCACCTGACAGTGCAGTTACTGCACCATTACTGTTCTCGAAATAGAAGAAAATATTACTCTCTACACTGCCAGATATACACTGTGTCCGTAAAGTATGGAACAAATTAATTTTTTGTTTTACACTTAAGTTCATTCCTACTTTAAATTAAATCCAAGCAATAATTAAATCATTCACGAATACCATAAATATTGTAGTACTAAACTGTCACTGAACATCAATAAATTACTAAACAAATAATGACAATTCACAAAAAACTAGACGACTATGTTTTTTTAAATTGATAAGAATTAATTTCTTTCATATTCTGTCTGCTAGACCACATGTACTAAACATGTTTGAAAACAGCTCATTTTTATTAATCTAATAATGTAACAAAACATTACAAACTACATTTAAACCAATTGCCGCTAGACAACAAGTATTTTTGATAATATTGTTAATTTAACTAATAAAGAATGTTATGCGTTACTTTATGAGCACACACAAAACTATTGTATTTTTGTCCACCCTGTACCAATTGGAATCAACATGTGATACATTTTTGGAATCAGCTCAGCTAGAGCAATCCGAAAATTGAAACAAAATGGGGGTGTTCCATTTAAAAAAAATGGAGGTGACGTCATTACTCGAAAGTAATTCACCCTGTATATTAGATTATTATTTTAAAATACGGTAAATTAAAATCAAAAATCGACGTGTTTCAGGATTATTTCTTAAAATGGTCTGTTTAGCTAAAAATTAATTTGTTCCATACTTTACGGACACAGTGTATGTGTAGTAGCGGTACGCTTATATTTGATATGCGGTTTGACAAAAGTATTATATCATAAAAAAACACACACCACTTTTAAAAACAGCCGTTGATTGTTTTTATGATAACAACCGATTTGTTTTTAGAATGAAATTGTTTTAATAAACACTAAGAGAAATCCATTCACCTCGCGCCACTTGCACGTGAAATATATGCCCCATTCCCCAAATGTTAACACAATAACTTTAGAAAGAAGCATTATAAAAGGTAGTGCCCTACTGGAAATACATTAAACCGAACGTTCCATTTACTTATATGCAAAAATTACAGGTCACAGTTGCTATTTTTATTCGGCTAACACTTGCAAGCTTATCTGTACTGAAGCTAATATGAGGAAAGTGAGTAATTAATAAATTTAAATTGGGAACAAGTGATATGAGAATTGAATATGAAACCAACAGCATTAAGATTCAAGCATCTATCCATCCCATTCTCCTTCTGTAAATCTGCACAGTTCTATTCTTAGCATTGGTGGCAGGAGGACAAGCATTTTCAGGATGCAGAAGCACATCTTCTCTGATATATCCTATGTATTTACTGCAAATGTGCAGTAACAGCACATTTCAATCGTAAATAGGCAAACATTTCCTGTCGATATCTTTCAGTTATTGGCAAACCAGAAATGCTAAACAGAACATTACTCATTAATGGTACACTTGGTTAAGGGAGCATCCATTTTTCAATTTGGTGGTACATAATAACTGGTTTGACACAAAGTATTGACAGTAGTACCATCTAATTGAGGTACTTGCACACACACGCATCCAGCCACCTAGCTATCCGCACCCACCCACCCACATGTACCAATACCCCCCAGCCACTCCCACCCACTCAGACACATACGCACATACATCCCCCCTCCACTCACCCACGCCCACCCACCCGCACACGTACGCATGCACACAACCACACGCGGGCGCACACACACACACACACACACACACAAACACACACGCACCACCCACCAAAACACCCACACACACAAACACACACGCACCACCCACCAAACACCACACACACACACACACACACACACACACACACACACACACACACACACACACACACACACACACACGTACAGACAGACACAGGCACAGACACAGACAC
Source organism: Vesta saturnalis (assembly GCA_036346205.1). Classification (NCBI taxonomy): domain Eukaryota; kingdom Metazoa; phylum Arthropoda; class Insecta; order Coleoptera; family Lampyridae; genus Vesta; species Vesta saturnalis. The sequence continues at coordinate 189,056 of JARFJB010000128.1, read as the reverse complement.
AGACACAGACATAGACGCAGACGCAGACACAGGCACAGACACAGACACATATGCAGACACAGACACAGACACAGACACAGACACAGACACAGACACAGACACAGACACATACACAGACACAGACACAGACACAGACACAGACACAGACACAGACACAGACACAGAACACAGACACAGACACAGACTCAGGCACAGACACAGCCACAGACACAGACACAGACACAGACACAGACACAGACACAGACACAGACACAGACACAGAGACAGGCAGACACAGACACAGACACAGACGACACAGACGCCCACGCGCACGCGCACGCACGCACGCACGCACGCACGCACGCACGCGCACGCACACACGCACGCGCACGCACGCACGCGCACGCACGCGCACGCACGCGCACGCACGCGCGCGCACGCGCACGCACGCACGCGCACGCACGCGCACGCACGCACGCGCACGCGCACGCACGCGCACGCACGCGCACGCACGCGCACGCACGCGCACGCACGTGCAGCACACGCACGCGCAACAAACGTACACCCACGCACACACGCGCGCACACGCGCGCGCGCGCGCACGCGCACGCGCACGCGCACCCGCACCCGCACCCGCACCCGCACCCGCACCGCACCCGCACCGCACCCGCACCCGCACCCGCACCGCACCCGCACCGCACGAACACACGCACGCACGCACGCACGCACGCACGCACGCACGCACGCACGCACGCACGCACGCACGCACGCACGCACGCACGCACGCACGCACGCACGCACGCACGCACGCACGCACGCACGCACGCACGCACGCACGCACGCACGCACGCACGCACGCACGCACGCACGCACGCACGCACGCACGCGCCCGCCCGCCCGCCCGCCCGCCCGCCGCCCGCCCGCCCGCACGACCGCACGCACGCACGCACGCACGCACGCACGCACGCACGCACGCACGCACGCACGCACGCACGCACGCACGCACGCACGCACGCACGCACGCACGCACGCACGCACGCACGCACGCACGCACGCACGCACGCACGCACGCACGCACGCACGCACGCACGCACGCGCACGCACGCACGCACGACGCACGCACGCACGCACGCACGCCACGCACGCACGCACGCACCACCACGACCACGCACACACGCACACACACACACCACACACACACACACACACACACACACACACACACCACACACACACACACACACACACACACACACACACACACACACACACACACACACACACACACACACACACACACACACACACACACACACACACACACACACACACACACACACACACACACACACACACACACACACACACACACACACACACACACACACACACACACACACACCACACACACACACACACACACACACACACACACACACACACACACACACACACACACACACACACACACACACACACACACACACACACACACACACACACACACACACACACACACACACACACACACACACACACACACACACACACACACACACACACACACACACACACACACACACACACACACACACACACACACACACACACACACACACACACACACACACACACACACACACACACACACACACACACACACACACACACACACACACACACACACACACACACACACACACACACACACACACACACACACACACACACACACACACACACACACACACACACACACACACACACACACACACACACACACACACACACACACACACACACACACACACACACACACACACACACACACACACACACACACACACACACACACACACACACACACACACACACACACACACACACACACACACACACACACACACACACACACACACACACACACACACACACACACACACACACACACACACACACACACACACACACACACACACACACACACACACACACACACACACACACACACACACACACACACACACACAAATACCCACAAACACACACACGCTGCATAAAAATTAAATTCAATTAGACGAGATTGGTCTACAAAAGTAGCAAAAGCACTAATTACACTCTAAAGTAAAACATGTTTAGATTACGTGTAAAATTCGGAAACTTTGCATCTTCCTAATTATTTTGTAAAATAAAATTTTGTTTAATGCAGACCAGTTACCTAATGCAATGCCCATTGAACATTTGGCATATAAAATTACTGAATCGTTTCAGACATCTTTGGCCCCAAAATATGACAATACCGTAAAACTACAGCATTTAGTTTTTGGGCACCTTGTCAATGAGTTTGGCTGTTTCTACGAATTGATAAGTGTATAAATAAAATGTTTGGGCTACTTTGACCTAAAATAATGACAAACATCCTAAAATTATGAAATGTCGTTCTTGTCCATCAATGCAATCGTTTTGTCTTTTTTTCTCAGAAAAATTTGTGAATAATGTTTTTTGGGATCTTTCGCGCCATATAGTGACTAACATTGTAAAACCCGTAACGTTTAGTTCTTCTTTATCCGAGCAACGTGTTTGTCGGTTTCCCCAAAAGAAATTGGAGTATGTTTTTTAACATTTTAAGATCAATATAATGACCAACGCTCTAAAATCATAAAATTAATGCTATTCGAATCAATGTGTTTGGCCGTTTTTCAACGAACTTGGCCTATAAATAAAATTTTTGGGCATCTTTAGTCGAATATAACTAATAGCACCCTAAATCCCTAAAACTTCGTTCTTGTCCACCAAAGCAATGCGTCTCGAGGTTTCCCCAACAAAATTGGTAAATAATAAAAGCTTTGAGCATCTTTCGCGCCATACAGTGACTAACATGGTAAGCTCATCTATCCAGACAGCGCGTTTTGGCGGTTTCCCCAACGAAATTGGTTTTGAACGTTTTAAGCCGTATATGATAACCAACGCTCAAAATCATAAAATTATTGGCCCTTTTCCCAACGAACTTGGTCTATAAATAACGGTTTTGGTCATCTATAGTCGAAAATAATTACTAGCACCCTAAAACCATAAAACTTCGTTCTTGTCAACCAAAGCAATGTGTTTCGTTGTTTTCCCAACAAAATTGGTGAATAAATAAAGCTTTGGGCATCTGTCGCGCCATATAGTGACTATCATCGTAAGCCCGTTTATCCTTTGGCGGTTTCCCCAACGAAATTGGTTTTGAACGTTTTAAACTCTGTATGATGACCAACGCTCTAAAATATTAAAATTATTGCCCTTCGAATCAATGCATTTGGCCGTTCTCCCAACGAACTTGGCCTAACGGTTTTGGGCATCTTTAGTCGAACATAATTATCAGCGGCCAAAAACTATAAAACTTCGTTCTTGTCGCTCAATGCAGTGCGTTTCATTCCTTGCTCAATGTTTGGGCATCTTTCGCGCGGTATGGTGACTAACATCGTAAATCACGTTTATCCAGACAACACATTTGACGGTTTCCCCAACGAAATTGGTGTGTAGAGTTATTGAATATTTTAAGCTCTGTATGATGACCAACCCTAAAATCGTAAAATTATTGCCATTCGAGACAATGCCGTTTGCCCAACAAAATTGGTGTATGAATAAAAGTTTTGGACACCTTTAGTCGAAAATAATTACTTCTTCTTCTCAAATCCTTTGTGCTTAATCTGAGCGTCGGATAATTACATTTCCCTTAATCGTTAATCCAATTCTTCCATGCTTCTCGGTCCCTGGAAAGCTCGTTCAGCGCTCTTATTGTTTTGCCCTTATTTCTTCCTATTTCTGCTATTTTATCATCCGATTTCTTCCTTGGCCCTGTCCTTCTTGCTTCGTATACCTTTTTGACTATAGTGTTAGGCTTCATTCTAATTATGTGGGAGTACCAATTGAGTTGTTTTTTCTCTATTTTGGTAGTTATTATTTCTTGATTTATTTCTCGTCTTATTCCGTCGTTCTGTATATTGTCCCATTTTGTTTTTCCAGCTATCTTCCGTAAGAATGTCATTTCTGCTGCTATTTTTTCCTTCTTGTTGCTTCCGTAGTGTCTATGATTCGCTGGCCTGTATTATTATTGATATTACCACTGAGTTATATGTTATATATTTTTCCCGAAAATTGTTCTATTTAGACCATAATGTATATTATTTGTTTTATTTACTCTGTTATTTATGTCTATGTCTATTCTTCCATAATCTGCTATCATACTTCATAAATATTCATATGCTGATAGTTTCTCCCCCTTTTGTTCTTTAATGTATATCCCTGTCATGTTTTCTCTGTTGTCTTTCATATATAATCTTAGATTTAAATTAATCTACATTCTTGCATTCCAGTTCCCCATTATAATTCGTTTTCTTCCCTGATTCTATCTAGAGCCATCTGCAAATTAGTATAAAACTCTATTAATTCTTCTTCTTCTGCTCCTTATGTTGGTGCATATATTTGTATTATATTTACTTTCTCATTTAGTATTAGTTCTATTTCTGTTACTCTTGAATTTATTGGTGTGAATTTGCTAATTCTCTTATCTATTTCTTCTGATAATATTATGTCCACTCCTTCCTTACTCCTCTGTCCCTCCTGTACTCCTGAATAAAATAAGCTATATTTATTTGCCAATTGTATACTGCCGTTTCCCTTCTTTTTAACTTCACTAATTCCCATTATCACTATACCCCATTTTTGCATTTTTTCCGTTACTTCTATTTATTTTCCTGTCATCGTTGTTGTTTCATGTCCTAATTGTTATTTTTTAATTGCTTATTTTTTTGTTGTATTTTCTATATTTTCCCTATTATCTTCTTGTTTCCTTTCCTTCTGTTAAGTTTATCTGCAATTTCCTTCTGATTTTCCTTTTTCGTAACTTTGTTCGTCTCGTGTTTCTGGCTATTATTAGATTTTCCTAGTTTTTTGGGAAGTGTCTTGTTATATTAATCTTCAGTAATCTTTCTCTCAAGTACTCGTCTTCTGTATTTTCTGGCGATATTTGACTCATTGTTCTTTCTTTCTTATTTGGCTCGTTTTCATTTCTTTGTACTTCTGCTCTGTTTTCGTTTTCCATTATTACTTCGTTTCCCTCTTTTCTGTTTATCCTTCTTTGCTCTTTTTTACTTCCAGGCTCGTTAATTTCTTTAGCTTGGAGTTGTTCAAGAGAGTATGGTTTCTTATTTGCTGTCACTCCGTTTCTTATCAGCGGTTTACTTTTCCTAGATATTAATTAAAAATTATTCCTACCTTATTATTTCTAGTTTTCTGTTTTCAAATACTATTCTTACTACTTCTGGCTTGTATTTAATTTTAAATGTATCTTACATATCTTTTAATTCACTTTAATACACAGACCCCACGTTATCATTTTCTGTCCACCTTTACGCCAGGACCTGCACCCTAAAACCATAAAACTTCGTTTTTATCCATCAAGGCAATGCGTTTGGTCATTTTTCCAAATAAATTTGTGAATGAATAACTTTTTTGGGCACCTTTCGTTCAAATGATTACAAACGCCCCAAATTCATCAATAGAAATGGGAGCATAGTTTCTGAAATGATACTTGTCAAAAATGCAGTTCAAAACACAACTCGGAAATTTAGTTTTTGTCCTTTACAACGAACTAATTTCGATTTTTGTGAAATGTGGGCATTGTAGAGATTGAATATGAAATAGTTAGTTAAATTGCTACATCGCGATATGGTTATGAACAGTTTGAACTGAATCACAAACTCCGAATTTATATAGGAATTTCTCATTTTACTAGAGCACAATTTTTCCCATAAATCTAAACCTGGGCGCCTGTTTCGAATTATATTTAATAGTGATCAACTAAAATCGATGAGACCAGTGTACAAAATGTGGAAGAAATCGGTATTTTCCTTATAATAGGATTGGCTTTTTGGAACTGGTCTACCCTTACTACAATCGACTATTATTTCTCATCGTTGGTTTTATTTATTTTAAAAGGAAAATCTATGAAAAATTGCAAAATTCCATTAGTGAAACTCGAAAACGAATTAATACATAAATGGAATTTTGTATTTCGCTTCCAACCGTTCCGTTTTTTTTTTGTTTGTTTAAATGGGTGCATCGTGTTTGAATTGGCTACTGTATTATGGTACTATGTACAGCTACAGTAGTATTTCAAACAAGCGGTAGCTAATGTACTAAAGCAGAATTAAAAGTGCAAGTAACTGTTCATTTCAAAAATAACGTCAGTATACTGTGTTCAGGTAGAATTAGAAAGAAGTATGTAGAAAGGACACCTGAACATTAAACGAAACATGAGTAGTGATGAAAATTATACAAAAAAATATCAAACAATTTGAAAAAATATATACACATTATAACAAGTGTCGTAAAGGAATTGAAAACGTTCTTGAATTGATACAAAAAAAAAAACAGATGTAAGGTTTCCTTTGTCCCCTTTCTTATCTTAAATCAAACATTAAGAGAAGTGGCCGGTTGTATTAAAAAAAGATTTAACGTTTATGATATTTATACACATTGTTAAAAATCAATTAACATTGTTGTTAATATAGTTGACCAAACCTTGAAATTCTGATTATAGAACTGGACCTAATTTATATGCACATCACCGTCTTAAAGCACTTATTATAAAATTCACGTTTATCCCAAGTTAGCTCAAACCACAAATTACCTTCACATTGATTGTAAACGTAAGGGTATAAAATATAAAAATTTATTAATAACCTAATAAAACTTAATAACTCAAACAGTTGCAAAAATTGATTAAAAAGTATAATTGGAGTTTGTCAATAAAAAAATTAAGTAAACTAAATGAATAATTTCTCACATATTCACCTTGGCATGTTCAATTACCTAACAAAACATTTTCAAAAGAAAGTTCATTGTATCCTAATAAATGAACCGTTTTTTAATGACTGGTTTTTGGGGTTAAATAAGACACTAGACTGGATGAAAAATGTGGTGTGGGTTTTTAGACAATAGTAGGTAATCATAAAAAATAATGGGCGATGACTATTTTATGCTTTTAAGAAAGATAAAAATCTAGTGGTTAAATTCTAAGGCGATCATATCATAAAATGGAGATTAATAGGTAGCAGGTACCTATCTAAAAATTAATGACGTTATAATTTCCCCACTAAAACTTTCTTACTAGTATTTTTTGTACACGGTTGGAATATTTATGATGATTTACCTTCGTATGCTAATTTTTCTAGTAATTATACATATCTAAAGCAGAAAATATATGACAAAAATAACAAATAGGTTAATAACAAAGAACGAAAGACCTACAAAAGCAATTTATAGGAATACCATAATTTACCTATATGAAGTTAGCAAAATAACTTTACCTGGAAAAATTGAAATAGTAGCGGTAGAACCAGGGCCGGACACAGAATTTTTTTGGGAGAGGTGTTAAGCAGAAGTTATACAGGTGGCCGGGGGTGGTGGTAGGGGTACCCCGAGGTGACGGAGTCCTCCCCCGGAAATTTTTGAAAAATTTTGAACTCGAGTACACAGTTTAGCGCTCGGTAGCGCCACTCGCAATTGGTACAAAACGGTTATTATCCGTGTTTGCGATTATCGTACTTTAGGGAAAAATAATAGCAATACCCTAAAAAGCGTAACAATTCACATTTATAAATTATAATATTTTATTAATATACAGGGTGTGGCGCGAAGAGTTTTGATTAAAAGTAATGGCGGATTCAGTTATGTTAAAAATCTGAAATTACGAAGCTGTAGGTTTTGTATGACGCTGAGTTCAAATATAATATTTTCCTGAATGTGGCACTTCCGGTTATACCGGAAGTAGACGTCAACTTTGTTATTTTAAATGGAACCTAATATTTTTTATTTTATTTTCGAATTCTGCATGAAATTCTAGATAAAATTTGTGCACAATGTCCTATACCAAAAATGAAGTATTTTTGAGATATTTCGATTTTTTAAAAATTTTGAAAAAATCCTAGTCCACATTGAATAACGATATCTCCATTAATAACGAAGATGGTGACGTGAAATTGTAACCAATAAACAACAAGGTTAACTCTATACATCTATGTCATTGATATTTCATACAGGGTGTTTTAAACTTAGCCGCCAACATGCACAATTCAAATCATTTATAAGTTGCTTACTTTAAATAGAACACCCTATATTTTACTACATTTTCCGCTGTATTTTTTTAAGCCAATTCGTTTGGTATCAGTATTCCCTATACCTCAATTCAACCACTTTTGAGATATTTCATTATCTTAGTTAAAACATAACAACACTTAATTATTTCAACATTAGTATAGGGTAGGCCATGATTTCCATTATTTAAGGTAATATTTTGTTATTTTTTCATAAGTTATTAATTCTGAAAAGTAACAAATAGCCTGAAAGTATTATTAATTGTGGACATCATTAAAAACGTTGACTAGGTATTTTGTATTAATTTAATTAGATTACTTACAAACAAAAATAACTAAATGTAATATTAAACAAATAAAGTTTCATAATAAGTGTTCAAAATTAGCACCATCTACTTCTAAACATTTATGAATCCTTTTCATTAAGTTATGTCTTATAATTCTGGAAATATGGTCGGGTGTTAGAGAATTAAAAGTAAGACTCTCTGCATCATATCTTCCTTTGTCGTAACAGGTTTGGAAAATACCTGATTTTTAATGTAACCCCAAATACCAAAATCTGGAGGAGCCAAATCAGGAGAGCGAGCTGGCCAACGAAACGGACCCTGATTGGCAATCCATCTATCATCAAACATGTCGTAAAGATGCTGAGCAACAGGCCCAAAGTTATGAGGAGGTGCTCCATCTTGCTGATACCAAGCTGAAGCCGCCTCTCCATTTCTTAAAGTATCTAACGCCGGTCGTATGGCTTCTTCTAAATGTGGCAATATCTTGTACCATTTAAATTTTCATCATAAAATTTTAATGCTAAAATTTTATCGTCTTTTATTGCACAAAAAACATTAAAACTCCAACTATCTTCGAAATAACGTTCTCTACTAACATGTGGATTTTCATTAGACCAAAAATTGGAATTATGTCGATTAAATAATCCATTTTTGCTAAACTTTGCTTCATCACACTATATAACTTTGTTTATGAAGTTTTCATCCTCTTGGGTCTTCATTAAAAACCATTCACAGAATTCTACCCTTCGTGGAAAATCACCTAATTGTAAGTGTTGCATCAAATGATATGAAAATGGTGCCCAATAGTGTTTTCTTTAAATGCCATGAATTGTTCTCGTCGACAAAGTAAGGTCTCTCTCACAATCTCTAATGGAGGAATTTGGAGAGGCCGTAAAATAACCCAAAACATTAATTTCGTTTATGTCACTGTCCACTAGTGGTTTATTTTTATTAATTTTTGTCTTAAATTGATCAAACTGACGGCAGCTTTTAAGCAATCTTCTTACGATATCACCAGTTGCATTTGGTCGATTTGGATATCTTTCTGCAGAAACAAGTCCGTTCAACAATTCTATTACACTCGCCGTAAATAATAATAAGATTTAAAAAATCATCATTAGTAAATCCTACATTTGCCATTATTTACTATGAAATACAAACTGGTAAAGAAAACTGTCAAAACAACATAAACAATTAACGTTCTAACTATCAAATCTTTGACAGCCATGGCCTACCCTTTACTAATGTTGAAATAATTAAGTGTTGCTATGTTTTAACTAAGATAATGAAATATCTCAAAAGTGGTTGGATTTAGGTATAGGGAATACTGATACCGAACGAATTGGCTAAAAAAAAATACATCGGAAAATGTAATAAAATGCTGGGTGTTCTATTTAAAGTAAGCAACTTATACTCGTAAATGATTTAAACTGTGCATGTTGGCGAAATCGAAATATCTCGAAAATACTTCATTTTTGGTATAGGACATTGTGCACAAATTTTATCCAGAATTTCATGTAGAATTCGACAATAAAATAAAAAATATTAGGTTTCATTTAAAATAACAAAGTTGAAGTCTACTTCCGGTATAATAGGAAGTGCCACATTCAGAACAATATTATATTTGAACTCAGCGTCATCCAAAACCTACAGCTTCGTAATTTCAGATTTTTAACATAACTGTATCCGCCATTACTTTTAATCAAAACTCTTCGCGCCACACCCTGTATATCTATTAAAAGAAGGTAGACAGGTGTATACAAAGTACATATTATATACATAAATTTATAATATAAAATTTAATCGTCCACCTTGAGCCGAAAACCTTTGCAATACTGCCTCACTTATAACGTTATTTCCCTATGTACCGGGTGGCCAACTAAGAACGGCCGTCTGCCATATCTCAGCAATGGATTATAGCACAGGTTCGGGATAAAAATTTTTATAACAAAAGTGGCCTCGAGAAACGCCTGGAAATTATTTTCAGAATTGTAGGTCCACCGCTAGAGGGCGTATTTGACAGTTAAAATTTTAAAAAGCAAAATTTTTCAAAATTTACTCAATTAAGGGGCATATTAAATATTATAATCAGTTTCCTCGACAAATTCTGTATATTTTTTATTTGACAAGTTTTAGTCTATCTATTCAAATAAGGGGTGGGAGAGAGTGGGAACCTTGTTACGAAAAAACGCCTTTAATTCAGGTTCTGCTTGACCGATTTTAATAAACTTGATGTTGTTTGAAAGAGTGTTTGTTAAACAATAGAAAATTTGTAAATTTGAAGCAATCTGATTAATAACATAAATGTTAGAGGGCGCTGTTTAATATTTTTTTAATATTGTGTTTTCTCTACAATTTTAAATGGAAGCATAAAAATTTAAGTAGGTCTTTAAAAAGTAGACTACATTAGTAAAAAAACAGTGAAAACCGTAAGTCGATATCTTTTTCCTATTCTGAGATATCATAAGAAACAGGTAAATGGCGGTAATTGTTCTTCCAACGTCTAGTAGGCTAGTTCGCGTTAACGGAAATTATTAAATTTAGCCTGGATGAAAAGATCTTACATTGGTCTGCAGTAATTTAAACTGTTATCATACTAATGTTATGGTTGCCGCTAGATTACCTAAATGTAATGCTGTCGCTACTAACAATGAGAACAAATTATAAAATAATAATGTGATAAATCTAACAATTAAAACCTTAAATAAATAACTGCATAATTAGGGTCGCCCTAGATGTTCGAAATGTCATCCATCATTTTCTATTTTTTTAATTACATAAGAATATTATATTTGTTTTCAAGCGATGTGTTAGTAAATCAAAAGCATAAAATATCCATAAAAACCGATATTTGCCCAGCAACAACAAATACAGTTTAAAATATGACTTACGATTTACTGATGACAACAAAATTAGTAAAGAGGACCATGTAAGATATAAAATAAATTCCCTGTTGAAAACAAGCAAGCTATGATTTTCACGCATATGTCAAAAATTATTCATCGTGTTGCATTTAATAGACTTTCTTTATCTTTTCGTATCAAAATGATTCTTACAAATGAAGAAGCATTTGATATGTTGGCAGTTTATTTTGAATGTATGAGAAATGCAACCGTTGCTGCTAGAGTGTATGCACTGCAGTACCCAAACAGACGGCATCACAACAGAAGAATTTTTCTGCGACTCGCACACCGTGTACGTACTACTGGAAATGTGAATCTTCCTGTGTACCGAAGACAACGCAGAGGTAGAACAGAAGAAAATGTTATTGATGTTTTAGCTTATGTAATTGTTAACCCTCATTCAAGCACCAGAGCTATAGCTAGAGACTTGGGTGTATGTCGAACCACCGTCCAAAATATTTTAACAGAACACAGAACACCTATTTATTAATGCATGCTTTATTCGGTATTATAATGATAAAAACGTTTTAATTTTTTTCGTTTGTCGTTATACGTTTCTCATTTTTTTCATACCGAAAATGTCATTGCATCAAAGATAACTTGTGACAACATGATTTTAACTAACAACATGATAATTAAGTGAGGCAAAGTAAAGTAAAAAGGTACCAATAATAAAAAATAATGAGAGGCCGGGCGAAAAAAATTCGTAATAACATTACGAGAGTTAATGCATTTAAAGTCTTTTTTCGTTTACTAACAACGAAGGACTTCAATGTGTCTTATTGATCTGATTACTTTATAATATATACTATTTTAGATTGCACCCATATCACATACCTACACCATAGTTTGAATGCTCAAGATTTCGATACAAGGTTGGATTCTTGCAACTGGCTCTCAAATATGATACACGACGATCCTGAAATGCTTTCACGAATTATGTGGACAGATGAGGCTACTTTTCATAGTGATGGTAGTGTAAATCGACATAATATGCACTACTGGTCTGAAACGAATCCTCACTGGATGCAGGAGGTCCAACATCAGGGTCGTTGGTCTGTGAATGTGTGGTGCGGGATTCTAGGCGGAGAAATAATTGGGCTTTTTTTTTAATGAGACTGTTAATGGAGAAAGATATTTAGAATTTTTAAGCAACGAATTGCCACTTCTTTTAGAAGACGTACCCTTGGCCATTCGTCGTGACATGTTCTTGCAACATGATGGGTACCCGGCACATTATTCTAGAGATGTTCGGAATTTCTTAGATCAATCATACCCTGAAAGGTGGATAGGACGTGGAAGTTTATTTATTTGGCCACCAAGGTCTCCAGACCTAACAAGTTTAGATTTTTATTTGTGGGGGCGAATAAAAGATCTCGTTTATGCCGATAGACCCACCACAAGAGCTGACATGATTGAAAGAATACGACAGACAATAAAAAGTATTTCAAGGGCAGAAATTGAAACTGCTGTTCTCTCCACCCGTCAGCGATTGATTTCATGGATTGAAAATGATGGACGACATTTCGAACATCTAGGGCGACCCTAATTATGCAGTTATTTATTTAAGGTTTTAATTGTTAGATTTATCACATTATTATTTTATAATTTGTTCTCATTGTTAGTAGTGACAGCATTACATTTAGGTAATCTAGCGGCAACCATAACATTAGTATGATAACAGTTTAAATTACTGCAGACCAATGTAAGATCTTTCCATCCAGGCTAAATTTAATAATTTCCGTTAACGCGAACTAGCCTACTAGACGTTGGAAGGATAATTCCCACCATTTACCTGTTTCTTACGATATCTCAGAATAGGAAAAAGATATCCACTTGCGATTTTCACTGTTTTATTACTAATTTAGTCTACTTTTTAAAGACCTACTTAAATTTTTATGCTTCCATTTGAAATTGTAAACAGAAAACAATATTACAAAAATATTGAACAGCGCCCTCTAGCATTTATGTTATTAATCAGATTGCTTCAAATTTACAAATTTTCTATTGTTTAACAAAAGCTCTTTCAAATAACATCAAGTTTATTAAAATCGGTCAAGCAGTACTTGAATTAAAGGCGTTGTTTCGTAACAAGGTTCCCACTCTCTCCCACCCCTTATTTGAATAGATAGACTAAAACTTGTTAAATAAAAAATATGCAGAATTTGTCGAGGAATCTGATTCTAATATTTAATATACCCCTTAATTGAGTAAATTTTGAAAAATTTTAACTGTCAAATACGCCCTCTAGCGGTGGACCTACAATTCTGAAAATAAGTGTAGAAAAGGAACGCTCTGAAGTAGCGCTCGTTACTGGGAGAGTAGCAAGACCTTGATTAGGAAAAATATGCTAGGAAATATTTCACAATTACATTAATTTATCCATTGCGTTTTTAGGTAGTTCGTTTCTATTCGTAAAAGGTTTCCACTTGCTTTGCCAAATACTAATTTCGGCTTGGTTATCGTCTTCAATCTCACTCAAGTAATATTCTTTGAAAGGTAAAGGTGATACGTCTTCTTCAGTAAAAGTATATCAAACGCAGTTTATAGGAATAAGTTTTTGTAAGGATGAAATTATATTTTTATCGGTTGTAAACCTTGAATTGAGTTGGTACAAAAAGTTGTCGAAAAATAGTACTGCTATTACCATTCGAAAATAATCTTCTGGGGAATGTACGGGAACATTACATCGTTGTGTTTGGTTTGATACTCATTTTGGCATTTTCGTTTCTCCGTTTACAGCGTTTAAAATTGACACTGAGTCACGATAAATATTTGAAAGACAAGAATCCATATCGTGACGCATGTTATTGATTACAGAGTAAATGTTTTATACAAGATCCAACGCTTCAATCAAGTCACAATTTACGTTTTGAAGAAATTTACACGGAAGAATATGTTTAAATATAATTTCAGCAGTACAAATACTAATAACTTCTGAAGTAATGATAGATTACAATAACTGATTTGCTTTCGACGATGTTTCCATATCTGTTGCTGTCGATTGTTCTTCTAAGGCTTCCACTATAGGTGCAATGATCTCCTTAAATCGCAAAAGACCATCGTGATTTTCAACCCATCTTGTTTCACACATCGAATTAAATTTGTTCCTTCTTGTTTCGGGTAAATATTTTTTTATATTCTGCTTCAAAATATGAGTTCTTTTAGGAAATATATTAATAAAAGCGCATACCGATTTTATGGTTCCAAAACAATTTCGCTAGTGAGACAAATAACAAGATTAAGAGAATTGGAGCTACACTGAACACAGAGAGCAGATGGATATGTTCTACAGATAACGCTTTGAACACCCTTGAAATGTCCACTCATGGAAGCTGCTTCATCATATCCTTGTCTAAACATGTACGAGCAATCAATATTTAATGAAATTAACATTTCTAATATTTTGTTTGCTATGGTTTCTTCAGTGGTTTCTATTAGGGGCACATATCCGAGAAAACCTTCTTGTAATACAAAATTATTTTCTTGTTTTTCAGTGTAACGTATTTGCTTCGTCAACTAAAACTGAAAAACATTTAGCGGCATTTTTTGAACCAGGAAATCTTGGATTATTTCACCACAATTTATTAGATGGTTTTGAATGTGAGAGCTAGTACAAAAAGCATTTTTGGGGGCACTAAAGAGACGTTTCATATTATCCTCACTGTTACAGATAAGTATTCTCAACAAAACACGAAAATTTCGATCATTTACACTGGGCTCTTCTGAAGCATTAAAATCTATGGGCCCAGAATCAGAAGTTCTTCGTAATGCCAACTCTTGTCTGCCACATAGTTTGATTACATTAATTACAGGATTTAGTCTCGTTTTATTTTCCATAATGTTCTTTTGTCGAGATGTGTCCAGAGTATTTCTTATTATCATCCTTGAGCACGTTACTCACATTACATGATATTTAGTAGTATAATAAACATTATATTTTTCTATGGCCTTACGCCACTGCTGAAATGGTACTATGACAAACGACAGTAACTTTTGGTTTTGACCTTAACCTCTAGAATCACTTGCAGAGAAAACAAAACACAAGACTTACCAAGCGCACCACCACCAGCACACTGTGTATAAACTAGCCCCGGGAAACGGTCTAACCAGTTGATTTGAAATTTTAAACCTCGCTTCTCGCTTAAAGGGAAAGAAAACTTTGCACCAGGAACCAACGGAGCTGTTAAAAGTTCGCGTTTAACATTATCTCCTAAAGTCGTATCACTCTTATCTACGTAAAGTCCAACATCGCAGTTGTTAATTTGTTAATTCGGAAGAACAGTAATACTATTATGTTGAGAGATTGAGCTTGTACTATATACATCACACCCTAATGTTTTTGTAGTGACTACAGGCTCACCTGAAATGGTCGAGACTGAGTCTGAAGCCAAGGAAAAAATACCATCGTCTTCGCTCGAGTTATTTTCATTTTTGGATTTTTTAGGTTGCAGAAAAGATGATAACGTAGTTAGTCATTATTCGTTTTATAACGGAACTAAGTCCGTAATGAGTAAATTAGGTAAGAGTTTACGTTACATTATACTTACAAAAGGAAAATATTGTAAACTAAAGTACACAGTATAGGCACCTATTTAAAGTAAACATCACATAATTAAAATCACAAAACTATCGCTAATCGGTCAAGTCGTTTTTCACGATTGTGGTCTAAATTCATTTCATTTATTAAAACTTGTCTTACGTTCACCTCAGCATCACCAATCTCATGCGGGCGTCGAATGTCCCGGCCGCGGCGACGCCGACAATAGACAAGGCGATAGTTATGTGAATAATGAGTATGGACTATACCTCATCGAAACTAGAAAATTTGCAGGCTCATTTGTTGGCAGTCTAGGTGTTTGCTTACAGTAAATGTTATTTTTGTAATTATTATAATGGAAAATAAAAACTAAGAAACTAATTTCGGGGGGAGTTTGAACACCCAAAACACCCCCTCCCTCCTGCGTACGGGCTTGGGTAGATCTACCCCGGTTCCTTCTTGTTAAGAAAGTTAAAGGAGCTTTTTTTAAAGTTTCGCCATTTTTAGTTGCTAAGACTATGTTTGGTATAGTCGGAAATACGAAGAGTATTAGGAAGGTTTGTTAGTAGAAACAATATTGAACCCACAGTCCAATAGGCTATTGTCTATTAAACGCTTTGCTGATATGGAAGTCATAGTGTCGTCACACCAGACGCTAAATTACTCTAAAGGTGTTGTTTATTGTCAGGACTTTTTAAATCGCAGTGTAGAAGAAATAGAAGAAGGCCTGCCGAAAGCGAAAGTAATTGCGGTTAAACATATAAAAACCCGTAGAAATGGTCAATTGGTAGATACACCAAATCATATGTTAACGTTCGATACACCTGTACCAGGTCAAAAAATTATAGGTGCAATATATCTGCTTCGAGTGAGAGCATATATTCTTCCTACGATGCGTTGTTTCCGTTGTCAAAGATTTAGTCCCACTGCAATGTCATGTACAGCAGAACAAATATGTGGATGTGGTAAAAGTCCGCACGGAGACCGCCCGTGTGAGGATCCAATCAAATGTTTAAACTGTGGAGGGCCTCATCTAGCACGCTCTAAAAACTGCACTATATATCAAAGGGAAATGGCAATACAAGAACTTAGAGTCACTAAGAAAATTTCGCCAAAGAGGAACTCAAGCTCTCGGCTGTAACTGCGCTTAAATCATTTTCGCAAGTAGCAGCAAGCGCGGAATCTCAAAGAAAAAGCTTAATAAGAGAAACTATTCCCGAATTAAAAGCTCTGATTTCAGACACGGTGAAACAAGAATTTAAATTATTTAGTCCAGAAGGAAGGAAAGGAAAGGGCCACGTATTTGATCCCTCCCCGAGTGGGAGGGCGGGCTGCTCGAGCTTTCCGAGCTCCTTCAGCCACAACCATGGATTTCCAGCAAACATACATACATTACGTATATATACATGGTGGGATTAAGGATGGGTGTAGTCAGGATAGGATCGGAAGGAACGGAGTTAGGGTTCTGAGGGGAAAATACTACCCCAGCATTCGCCTAAGTAGCCGCACATGGTGTGCGTATACGCAGTGACCATGCCGCTACATGTGTATGAGGAAAACCCCCTGAAAAAGCCTCATACAGGGTAGACGGTAACGGGAATCGAACCCATTGCCGCCCGAATGCTAAGCAGGTCGTGTCACCACTACGTTACCAGCTCGGTTTAGTCCACAAAAGGTGCACATTACAAATGTAGATGCACAAAATTTGGAACAAGAGCCGAATTCTAGGTCTAAAAAAGGGGAACTATCAGTTACTCCATCAATAGGTGAAGATTCGGAACCAATATTTATGCACCCCTTTCAGAGGGAACAAAAAAATAAAGGTTGGCAACTAGAAAGACCTGGGAAGCCACGTCAGGATAGTCAATCCTCAAACAGAATTTGACAACTTGCCCTAAACGTGATAGATTTGTGTGGTATGTTCCTGTGATACATTTCTGTCATACTTATATGATATTGTTTGTTTTTTTTTGTGTATAAAGTTTGTCCTTTTTGAATTTATTTATTAACTTCATTTATTTATAGTTTTATTTATTTTTATTGTATTATAATAACTAAAACCAAATTATCTATGGATACCATAATCCAATGGAATTGCAACGAGTACCAAAAAAGTTCTGCAGAAATAAAGTTAATGTTGAAAGAATTTTCTCCATGAATAGTCGTGTTACAAAGAACACATTTATAGTTGCTGTCGTCATGATGTAGAACACGCCAGAAGAGCTGATGGAGGTGTAGCTATTTTTATTCACCAAGATTGCGTATTTAACCAAATAACTCTAAATTCTCAATTGCCAGCGGTTGCTGTGGCAGTTGAATACCCTATTAACGTCACTACATGCAATGTATACTTACCTAACGGTAACTGATAGCGACAAGATCTTGACGATCTTACCGCTTAATTTCGAGGACCTTTCTTATTGATAGGGGACTTTAACGTACACAGTCCGTTGTGGGGCTCAACAGAACGTGACGTTAAAGGGAAAATAGTGGAGCAGTTCCTAAATCAGGAAGAACTAATTCTGCTGAATGATGGTAGACGCACGTTTTTTAATTCTAGATCCAATTAACTTACCGTTATTGATTTATCTATAAGTACATCAAGAATAGCTTTAAACTATACATGGACTACTGCCATGGATCTTCACGGAAGTGACCATTACCCCATACTTATACAGATAATCAAACAGAACATACCTCCACTACGTTTTAGTAAGTGGCACCTAAGACGGGCAAACTGGATGCACATAAGCAAAGATTATGCCAATCAACCGAGAGTTAAATTTGGGATCAGTGGTGCAAGAATTTAGCAGTTCGATTCTAAATGCTGTTCGAATAACTATTCCAACTACCTTTCCCTGGTGGAACCCCAACATCAAAATAGCAATCGAAGAGAGGATAATAGCATTGAAAAAGTTTATGTTGAATACAACAATAGAAAATGTGGTAGAACTTAAGAGGTTACGCACTTTGGCGCGAAGGAAAATAACAGAGGTACAGAAAAGGATCTGGGAAATCTTTGTTAATACTATTTCCTCAAATACACCACCTTCGTTAGTGTGGAAAAAGATAAGAGCAATCTCAGGGAAATTCAAGGGCAGTACTCCATCAAAGTTACGAGAAGGTGATAAGATAGTAACCGAACACTGTAAAGTTGCAGAAATGTTTGCCACACAGCTACCAGCAAGATTTTGTCGAAAACAACAAACGACGTGAATAACCTCTTCACTTTTCTGAAAAGCATAAACAACCATATAATGGAATAACAACGATGGCAGAGTTAATACATGAAATACAAGAATTTAACCATACAGCAGCAGGTATAGATGATATCTGTAAAACACTGCTAAAAAACTTACCTCACGCAGCTCTACGAGATAGTTTGTTTATTTTTAATGAAATATGGAGAGACGATTACTATCCCCAAAAGTGGAAAACCGCTATAATCGTTCCACTTCCAAAGAAAGCTAAAGACACCCTAGAATCGGCCAATATCCTAATAAGTTGTGTACGCAAGATCCTTGAAAGGATAATTAACAAAAGACTTGTGAATTTGTTAGAAGAGAACAAGTGGATAAACTGTTTTCAAGCCGAGTTTCGTAAAAAACTACTCTACAAATGATAATCTGGTAAACCTCGCTACAAAAATACAAGAAAGTTTTATTAATGGAGAGCATCTTACCACTGTATTCTTTGACGTAGTGAAGGCGTATGATACGGTTTGGAGGTATTCTGTATTAAAAAAGGTACGCGAATGGGGAATCAGTTGAAATATGGTGAACTTCATTAAAGTGAGAGGCACTTTAAAGTTAGAATTAGTAGTAGTTTGTCGTCTACACACGTCTTAGAAAACGGGATTCCACATGGTTCACCATTTAGTGTAACCCTATTTATTGTCGCGGTGCACAATATTACATGTACGTTAAACCCAGAAATCGGCCGCTGCTTGTATGTAGACAAAATAGCCATATATGTCTTTTAAAAGAGACTACACGGCAAACACACATATCCAAACGGGAATAAATGAAGTTGTGCGCCAAGCGGAAGACATAGGTTTTCGCATTTCTACAGAGAAACCGCATGCATGCACTTTTGTCAGAAACGAATCACATTATCCACCAAAGGCTGCTTTATCCAACCAAGACATACAAAAATTGATATTAATAATATATTATATTACCACTAATAGAAACTTCTAGGTAAGACCAAATAGGTTAAGAACCGTTAGTAGTACAGAGACACCTTCCGCCATCTTTTTTTTGACGTCACAAGACCGCCCTCGTGGGGGGCCGCATTTTCCACCCTTATTTTTACTCGCTTACGTGTAGGACGTATTTTTTCACCCCTATTTTTACACATCCACGTGTGAGACCGTGTTTTCGACCCTTTTATCCTAATTATTTTTTACATACCCTGCGTGTGAGACCGTATTTTCAACCCTTTCTTTTCGAAGGCCCTTTTCAACCCTAATTATTTTTTACTTGCGCACGTGTATGATGTGTTTTTTCACCCCTTATTTTAGGGCCGCCCGCGTGTGAGCACGTATTTTCCACCCTATGGGTCAACCCTAATTAGAGCCTTTTTTGCACATGCTCACGTGAGGGACAGATGTAGATCTTGGGTTAGGTCTTGGGGCTGGGGTGGACCTGGACTTAGACTTGGGGTTGGTCTTAGGGTTATTTTTGATGGTATTAAGGTCCTTCTGGCTATATTAAGAACAGTGCCTCTGGAGGTTGCACACGCATACAATGTTGGAAATTGCATAATTAATAAGATATTATTATCGATCCCATTGCTTTAAAATGGTCAAATGCTATTGGATGATCTTTTACCTATACGAGAAAACGTATTTTTTAATCAGGATGTAAGATAGCAGCTGTGTTAAGGATTGATCTTGCGTGGGGGAATTTGAATGACAGTAAAATTTAATTATAGAACACTTATTTTTATTGTAAATGTCATAATTAAAAATCTTCAGTGGGCTATAAAAAAAATTACTGACATTCGGGTCTAATGAAACAAATTTTTATTAAGTTAATTAATTACATAACAGAAATATTGTCTTCTAAAACGAATATTAAAACATAGTTTACCTGCATTGAAATATGTTTAATATCCATCCGACCGTTAAAATCTTGTACGCCTTAATATTTTTTAAAGAAACTTAATGCTTAGATGTGTTTTATAACTGTAATTAAAAATCTGTAAATAAATAAAGGGTTAACGCCACACTTACCAGCTCTGTACTTAAAGAACGTTTTTGAGGCACTGCTTCACGAGTGATAGTCACTGCTTTTATGCTGCATGTCAAACTAAAAAACAACTTTCTAGGTTGTGTAAAACTACCTATTGATTTCCCCTATAATTAGAGTGTAAATGTAGAAACAACCTTATTATCTTTATCACACTTTCTGCAATTCGTATTTACCTTTCTCTTAAAAATAAATCGGTTTGAAAAAATATTCATATTGTACATACGGACACACAAATTGTTTTATAAAAAACCATATTAAGAGTTTGGAAAGTTACATGTTTTAAATTCCACAACAATATGTAGTAAGAAATCACTGTTCATGTTTACTTTAGCTAATTACCGTGTAATTATATAACTCTGTTAAACATAATAGTCTAAAATTGATTACCAATATAAATGGTTAACATAATTTCTTTTAAAAAACACTAAATCATAAATTTATAAAACGATTTTTAAAAACACACATGCTGAATTAAAAGAAAAAACAATGGGGTTATTTTTGTTATTACTGGGCTCTTGATTAAAACAATTAAAGCACTAAAAAAATCTCTTTTATTTATCAGAATAGAATGGTTGGTTAACAGGCGTTAAACTAGAATATGGAAACATTAAGGTATAAAGTCCACATACATCCGAATGATAGTCTTGTAGTATTGTTTTATTGTATACGAAGCATCTGGAATTCTTCTCTAGGAAACGTAAATGATATCCTAGCGGTGCTCGTCCAAAGGAATCAAAATACTCTCCGTTACCATTCTCGTCAATGTAGATAGCGGTCCAATGCTGACCTGGTTTGTTTGCAGGATCCGTGTTTACGATAATTGCACACGGTCGAGGTGCGTGTCTCGGTAGTTGATTAGAAGCACATACAAGCCGAAACACATTCTTCTTGTGGCTGGGGATCGATTTCAAGCATCTCAACACTTGTACCGCATACATCTTTGGAATTGGTATGCGTCCAGTCTTGCAGTAGTAACGCGTTTTCCAGTGCACACATAGGCTCAGTGATGTTATGGTTTAAGCAGCTATATGCTTTTGCTTCCCTTTTCAACTGTTTAATCGACGGGCAGCCAGTCTCCTCCAAGTTTACTATTGGTTTGTTAAGAAACCTTAAAAACTTGTTTTTCACCGCCCTAACGTGAATTTTGTTAAATGGGCGCAACACTCTCATAAACTCCTCACGGAAATTGTTGTAATGTACATGACCCGACCACCATTTCAAACCATGATAATTATCCTCCATAAATTTTATCTGTCGTGACATGGATCCTGATATAAAGTAGCCTCGAGGTGGTTTTATCAGCATCAACGATAAACGACCGTGATCTGTAACCACGGCAATTTCTTTCGGTATGAATTCGTTGTTAACACCACTAAACCCTTGTACGTCCAAGTATGCGTCCATCTTCTATCGGCTGCTGCTGTACACTGAAGCTTGCAGGTTAGAGCTATCACTTTTAACAGTTAAAATTCATAACGACATTCCGACGTTTATCGATCTCGATCACGTTATCGAATTCTGCATACACTAAACAGTTAACGGTTACGGTGAGCGCTTCATCAAACCCGACTTCCAGCCGAAGGGAGCCGTTTCTAACTAAATTCCAGTGCGTGCTAGCGTTTGCAGACAAGTCAGGTGTTAGGTCAAAGGCCATTAAACAGTAGCCGTTGGGGTAATCACTTCTCGATATATCGTTACCTTCATTCACAAAATGAATACCCGTACCAGAGAATAAGGTGTGGTACGCTCTTACATATAAACCATTAGCTGTAAAGTCTGCTTGTAAGGCCTTCGAAGGAATTTGTTGCCCGTCAATATATAACGACATGTAGTTAATATTGCAGTGATGAAAATTGAACGGATTTGAGGGGTAGTCACCGTTGAAGGCTTTATGTGCAACAAAGCCTACGATACATCGTTTAGGTAACTGACCCAGGAAAACATTATCCAATGATTTTCGCTGTATGCCTGCAGGTATAGTTAACACTTTTACGTCGTTCCTTTTAACAGGGTATTTTGAGGCTGTTATTTCTAAAGCTTTAGCGTGCGCAATTAGAATAGTTGGATTGATTCGCATACGTCTCACCAGTAAACTAGCGTCTATAATTCGTGTCTTGTAATTTGACGCGAGTGCCGCCATTAGGCTAAAGGTCGTACAAATTTAGCCTTTAACTCAACACCACTTATGAGAAATTTTTCTTGATTAAACAAATCCGAGTGCACGTGACCAATCATCTCTATCTGTTTCCCGGTAGCCGCAAGTGCTTGACGTTTTGATAAACCGTTATTAGCGTTTCCCAGTGTATTCATCTGTCCAGCAGTATCATTCTGCCATAAGGTACATCCTAGATGTGAACTCTTGGCCTACGATATATGAACGGTAGGCGTAGGTGTTGTTTGGTTGTGATACCATCTTCTGATTTAAGTAAACCTCCACCTGTGAGAAAAGCGAATGCATCCAATTGTTTACCGGTGCTACAACATCAGCGTCTGTAAGTGCTGAATCATCATGCTTTAGAACTTTAGCTGTAATGTACAGCATGGTCTGGCTTAAATCTATATAATCGTTTCCATTTCCGGGGACTACAAGTTCTATTGGGGCGTCATTACTCAGAGCTAATAAGGGCTTGTAAAATATCCATTCACCGCTCTCGATACTTGTCTGCGTCGATGGTAAAGCGAACAAATCCAATTCGGACTTGACGCATTTACACGATTGTGCATGTAGAAAAGCCATTATCTTGAAAATATATCGTCGTAAGCAGGCTCCTTCTTAGCAACAGCTCTGAGTGGAGACTGATTATTATCGGCCAGACGTACTCTTTTATAACCCGAACCCTCCATCATTTTATCTTCTCGTCGGCTTTACGCTTAAGGTTTCTACCTGCCTCGTGAAATCTTTCTTGAAACGAATCCTTAATAGGTCGATCCTCTATGACGTCACCAAGAATATTAGCACCCGTTCTAAGAGCTTCTTTACCAATAGCCTTTGCGCCAGACTTAATAACGGTATTATACTTCTAAATATACCACCTAACCAGCTCCCTATTCCATGACCGCGTTGATAGGGCGCACCTCTGTAAATAGAACCGATACCGTTACCGGCCTGATTCATGTAATATTGCTGATAAGGGCAAACCATTATTGTACTTTCTTAAAGTGTAGCTTCAGGCACGACGTTCCAAACTCAAATGGCATTGCTGCACCCGTATCTGTTTTTATATTAATCTCGATGTTTTCAAATTCCCGTGTCATTACCGGTATGTAGTGTGCAGGCGAAAAAAACCACATCTTTATGACCCCCGTAAGCATAGTTTTCTGAAGTAATATTTATTATACGCATAAGCGGAGATAAAACATCACCCACAATTTGCGGTTCAACGATGTCGCAATAAACAAACATCTGAGTTGGTAATCCTATCCATATACTAGCGGGGTGAGGGGGTATTGGTTCCATGGCTATGTTCTGATACGGTCGATAACCCAATTGTAAGGCTAGACGTGAGAATCCGAATAGCGAGAGCTGAGTTTTTAATTTCGTAGTGACGCGCTTAGTTAGATTATGATATTCGATTGTTAGCAGTTTACTTATTAGTACATGGTTATTTAGCTCGCTGATAATTTCTTCTATGCTGGCGTAATTTCCCGAAGCAAATCGTATCACGTACCAGCCATCCTCAATATAAATGATCTTCTCGTTGTCGAGTTGCAAATATTCTGCAGCCTTTTTTAATATCGTTTCTAACACGTTCTCGCCAGGTGGCTCTGTTCCATAATAAATTAAATTATCTGTTGCACTTACAGCGGCAAAAGAACATGGGTACTGAATTTCCGATATCCCTACAACCCACGAGCCCGTTAATCTCATTCGTTTTGGCAGTTGCGTAATAAAACTTGACGTCATATTACCTGGAAAATACGTCATAGAGCTATTACTCAATAAGGTAAGATAAAACTCCATTTTTATATATCTATCAACTGCGAAGCTAACACCCAGCTATTAAATTTGTCACTGTATCCACGCCACTTGACCAGGTATTGTTTATTTCGCCCACGGCCCTTCTCTGCTAGAATCTTATCGACTTTGAATAGAGTAAAGATACTCTATTCAAAGTCGATAAGATCAACCGTAACAACTTCTTCGTAAAAGGTGCCCTCAACAGGATCGTTATTAAGATCGATTATTCTATAAACTGGTGGTCTTTTTATCACCGTGCTAATTGTAAAAACTTCCTCGCTCCAATTCGTTTCATATCCCTTCTCAAAGGTGTACTTAGTTCTAGCGATTCTGACATGCTCGCCGACTTTATATTTAGGATGGCGTACTGAACCTAAACCTTTCGCGTACAGGTTATTCCACACTTCCAAAATGCTTTTATCGTTTACAGCCGAGGGGGCCATCTGTATACTTGAATGAGGGCTATTGTTGTAGGCAGTCACAGGTCTTTCGAGTACATCAATATATCTGTAGGAATTTTTGTAAGTGAAATAACGCCACATCTTTGTTTTCAATATTTTATTAAATCTTTCAACTACAGATGCTTTTACATCAGGGTTATTTGTTACATAGAAATTGATATTTTGTTTCTTGAAAAAGTTTTGCACGCTGCTCGCCACAAACTCTTTGCCTTTATCCGTCTATAGATTTGCCGGGGTATTGTCGCAATCCTTAAGAATATCCGCGAATGCTTCAATTACAGATGAGGCTGTCTTCGTTTTAAGTGCTCTCGCCTATGCCCTCTTGCTAAATACATCAATTACCGTTAGTATGTAGTTGTATCCGCTATTGTGTTTACTTAAAGTTCGCATATCACAAAGATCCGCTTGCCACAATTCGTAAAGGTTACTCATAATATATTTATTTCGTGGAAACTTTTTTCTGACTGGTTTATGTATCGTATAAGCTTCCTGTGTCTGTAGCCAGTTTTTTACTTCCCCCTATCTACCCTTTACAGCATTAGTTAAAGGTGTTATACCAGCGAACCCTGCAGGGTGAGAGGGATCATAGTATACAGCATCCATGTTATGGCCGCCACGAATCCCAATCTAGTGAAAGTCCTCTTCTTCTTCTTTGAGAGATTCTTCTCGGTGTTTCCCGCGTTTCAGTATCAGCATCGTAATTCTCACCTATAGTTGTGAGGGTCCGTTCCACGCTGGGTGATACAGAAACATCATACCTTTGCGTATGTCCGATAAACTCTCGTGGTATATTTATGTCTTTAATGTACGTCGCAAACTGACGCCAACCGCGCGGGTTTGTGGTTTTTCGTTTTCTTAACGTCTCGTGAACCAGATCGATAATGTTGGAATGTGGTATGATCTCGCCTTTTATTGTGACAGTACCCCTTTTGTCCCAAAAAACATCGCTGCTCGTATTCAGTATACGTAACAAATTCGCGCCTTTTCTCTTATATGAAGTCGGAAGCGTTGATACTATCTCGTCGTCTGTCAGACCTTTGCGTTGCGGTAAATCTCTAATACCATCAGCAACAGCGTCACCGCTTATTGTTATACTGGTGGGCTGACGTAACTGATTGGAAAAGTGTTGATAAGATACCTTTGAAGAACTTGTTGTTTTGTGTAACATCTGGTGCCTGTAAGCGCTGTATAAAGTCTATCGGTAGAATAATCATCTTCTTCAGAGTGTGGTCCATGGTTATTGAAACAGATTACCCAGAATTCCGCCGAGTAATGGTCCTAACAGGAGTGGTAGAAATGCACCACCTTTCTGTACAAGAAACTGTTTCTTCTTTTTTATAGATTCGCCTCTCTGTGCCAAGCGTCTTAAAGTGTGCTTATGTTGAGAGAGTAGCTGTTTCTGATCAGCTGGCAGAGGTACACGACCTTTTAAAATGTTATGTGCACAATCGCAAATACACTCTACCTGCTTACTATCCAAACATTTCAATAAAGCGCCACGTTGACTTTTACTTAATCTGGCTAATGCACGTAGGATATCAGTGTTCTCGCTTAAAACGTCACCCATCATATATGATGTAATCTTTATGACTGTGAGACTTAAACCCTTTTTTCGCTATGTATACCTTGCAGATACCTTGAGACCCGAATATTTTTGTTCTAAAACGTAGCACATCCGGTGTATTCTGTTTTAAATCGAACAATAAATATCCGTGCGGACTTGAAGTAGCATCTTGGTACGCGGCTTCTAAAAATTTTGGGTTGTCCGGCGATATCTGTCTTGCTAAATGCTGTATCTGAGCTCTGTCACGTGGGTTCTTAAACGAAATTATGTAATGTGCGTTGAGAGAAATATCCCGCTGCCCACGTCCTTGATGAAATATGTTCTGCCTTAAGAAAAACACACTTAGATTTCGATGATGACAGCCCTTTGTAAAAATATCAACCACAGAGCCGTTAGTTTCGCGCATTAGATCGTCAATTATGATTAAGATAGGTTTTTCCCCGTCAAACTGTTCCATATCCCTTTTGAAACTTCACAGAGAGATCTTTGAATAAAGGCTGCCACTCACTGTAAAACCAGATATTTTTTTCAAAACCTGTATCGCAGGCGGTTTCGATATTTTTTAGAAAATCAACGATAAAATACGATTTCCCACATCCCGACGGACCTGCAACTATCGCCGAAAAGAGGTGCTTAAACTGACCTTCCATCTTGAATCGCTAAACGATACTAACAGATACTCCACCAGCAGCTTCGTTTAAATAGACTAAATAAAAATCTTTTTCAATCAGAACACGTGCAATTGCCTAACATCCAGGGGCACTGTTCTTAATATAGCCTGAAGGGCCTTAATACCATCAAAAATAACCCTAACATCAACCCCAAGTCCAAGTCCAGGTCCACGCCCAGCCCCAAGACCTAGCCCAAGGCCTACATCTGCCCCTCACGTGAGCATATGCAAAAAAGGCTCTGATTAGGGTTGACCCATAGGGTGGAAAATACGTGCCCACACGCGGGCGGCCCTAAAATAAGGGGTGAAAAAACACATCATACACGTGCGCAAGTAAAAAGTAATTAGGGTTGAAAAGGGCCTTCGAAAAGAAAGGGTTGAAAATACGGTCTCACACGCAGGGTATGTAAAAAATAATTAGGATAAAAGGGTTGAAAACACGGTCTCACACGTGGATGTGTAAAAATAGGGGTGAAAAAATACGTCCTACACGTAAGCGAGTAAAAATAAGGGTGGAAAATGCGGCCCCCCACGTGGGCAGTCTTGTGACGTCAAAATACAAGATGGCGGAAGGTGTCTCTGTACTACCGTTACATATTTTTCCGATAATTATTGAGCAGTATACAATTTTTAATTTGATTTTTAAATGAAGCTAAGCTTAGGTTTTCAAATTTATTTGACGCTTTGTTGTAAGACGATGGTGCTGAATATGAAAAGCTGTTCTCAAAAAATGTTGTAGAGTGAGCTGGAATATCAAGAGGAAATTTGTCCCTGAGGTACCGGGTATTAAGGGTTTGTCGGTATTTTAATTTGTTATATAAATATTCAGGTTCCTTTAAGGTTAAGACTTTATGCACATAACATAAAAAGAGTAATATACGACGGTCTGCCATTTTTAAAATTTGGTGTTCTACATACGTGGGAGTGTGTTCACGCTTGTTGAGGTTAAATACAGGAATTTTTTAGTTTCTGAACTCTGTTACTGTCCAGTATGCTTAAACTTTTTCCATAAACTACATCACAATAATCAAATAGAGTTAAGATTAAAGAGTTTATAACCTTGTGCTTAATGTTACTTAGAAGTACATATTTAAATTTATACAAACAGCGCAACTTTGAATAAGCTGTAGATATTTGTTTCGTGATATGAGAGGTGAATGTGAGATTTGCATTTATAATCAATTCTAAGTTTCGAACATATTTAACTCTGCAGAGTTGTGCTATTAAGAAAAATATATGTTGTGGGTGTTAGTTTGTTTGGCGGTACCAAGTAGCATGATTGCCGACTTGTTAGGATTGACTAATAAAGCATGGTTGACTGTCTAGGTGGACAAGCGCTGTAAATCTTGGGTAAACGAATGCATAGCATTATTATAATAAAAATAAATCCATATATTATTAGCATAGCTGTGGACACTACTGCGTTCAAAGGTATTGATTGATGTCTGAGATATGTCGATTAAAAAGTAAAGGCCCTAATATGGAACCTTGACGAACTCTTTTATTTATAATCTGAACTCACTATTCCATGTGACGTGTTAATGTGAACTTTTTGTACACGATCTGTGAGATAACTTTTAAACCACCTGAGCACGCCGTGAGAGACGCCAATTATAATGTAAGGTGGACAATAAGATTTTGTGATCCACTGATTCAAATGCTTTTGAGAAATCTATGAGTGCTAGCAGCGTAAGTTGCCAGAGAATTGTGGAGGAAGAAGTTTGAACATCTCTATATGACGCTCTAATTGACAGTAAACAATTTTTTCTAAAACTGTGAAAAGCGTAGGAAGGATGCTTATCGGCATAAAGTCAGCGAATGTAGTTGGTGTATCATTTTTACAGATAGGTATTACTATTGTTGACTTCCACATACTAGGGAATTCTGCATTATTTAAAGAAAAATTAATTAGATGTGTTAAAGCGTCTGTAGGGTAAGACAAGCACATTTTTAGCATTTCGAGCGAAATTTTATCAACTCCTACAGCATTGGATTTGATAGCGGAGATTATTTTGATAACTTCAGTAGATATAACGTATTGAAATCGAAGGAGCTGGGAGACAGATGGGTGAGTATGTGTCTGGTAATTCTTTGTTTCAGATTTTTAATGAGCAGTATATATTAAATCTTGATGGCTTAAAATTAGATAACGCCTTATCTCTCAACTTCATCTATTTCGTATATTTTGATTTATCCACCGCATAGGTTTTTTTGTTACTTTCTTACTCACTAAAATAGCTGTTTGATCAAATAAATCACTAACACAATTATTAAAATACTTTAACCTGTTGACTAATGATTCAAGTTTTTCTACACAGTTCCAGTTTAGCCTCAAGTGCTAATTGCTTAAAAAGTGGTTGATCTGTACCCTGCAGGTTGCGGTACTCAATCAGTTTATTGGACCTACGTGGTGTTGGGTAATCTACGAAACATATTAAATGGTGATCAAGATTGAAGTGTGGGGGTAGTTTTTCTGCTCTGTATCTCCAGATGGAATTTGAGAAAGAGAAAGAGTACTCGAGTACTCGAGTAGGATTTGAAATTATTTGCTGCATACCATATGTGTTTAAAATGATATCTAGGTTCTCTTTAGCTGAGTGAGTAGATAGTAGTTTATATTAAAATCGCCTACGCATATAATTTCGTCGGATAGCTGATCGTCAAAATTAGATAAGCTAGATGTAGAAATATTTGGAGACCAATAGACGGCACGCACAGTTATTTTCCTGTTTCATGTGTAAAGTAATCCTTAAATGATGAAAACGGCCTATTTGATTTATTTCGTCAGTGTCTATAATTTTATATTGTACATTTACTTTTATATAAAAGGCAACACCATCTCGCCTACCAGCACCATCTCCCCTAACTAAATTGTAACCAGGTATTTAGAAGTTATACTTTGAAATTGAATCGTTAAGCCAATTCACTTGTCTAACTTTGCCTTAATGGCTGCGACGGTTGTAGTTTGGCTGCGAATCAGCTCCAGGCTATTATTATTTTTATCTAAGAGTTACGTTAGTAATAAGGTTTAAATATCTTAATGATGAAGAAAATAGTATACTTATTTACAAAATGAAGTGAGTTTCTAGTTACAAACTAATTTAATCAGATATTTATAAGGAGAGTCTGTAGTTTGTGATCAAAACGAACTAAAGTTATATCTCTAACAAAACAAATTAATTTCATATTAATCATTCAGGACAAAGAAAAAAAATTATTTATCCTGAAAATTGTAATCACATATAGAAAAAAAATACAAATACGTGATGATCCAAGTACGAAAAGATTTAATTGTTATGAATGTCCACTGAATAACCCAGTCATTAATACATGTAATGAATAACGAATGCACCACACATGGAGATATAACTCACGGATTTATGTCAATTAAATCTAGCATTTTTGTAATAGTGGTTATCGCGTTATCCTTTTTCTTAATTATAATTTTGCCGTCTGATGACCAAACATTCTGAATTCCTACTTTTTCACGAGTTGACTTTAATATGTTGTAAGCGCTGTTGAGTCAGCTCTTCTTTTAAATGCCTGTTTTTTTAAACAATTTTTTGTTACAGATACTATAAAAACTTGACAATGATTGGTCTTGGTGGTTTGCTTCCATGTGTTTGTTTTGATCCTATTCTATGTGTTCTTTCAATATCTGATACGGATACATCAATGTTTAATTTATTTGTAACAGTTAAGGTTATTTCATCCGTGTTTTCCGGTGATTTTTCAAGCAGATCAAAAATTCTAATATTATTGCGGCGAGTGTATTATTCAATATCGTCTATCTTGGATTCTAGTTTCGCGATACGAACCTCACTTGCAGATAAAAATGATTTTAATTCCATGGTTGATTTATTTATATCTTCTAAGTTAGAATTTAACTTACGATCTATACCCTCCATAACTATTTGCGAGTGTTTGTTAATTATAGAATCAATAATTGCTTCCGATAGCGACCCATCTGTTGTGTGACCATTAATTGATACGGCATTTTCATCAACAAGTTTTCTTGTTCTGGTACTCATGATTGCTTATAAGATTATTATTTGTGTTATTTTCCAAACAAGCACGGTTAAATTAACACGAGTCTGGGGCGATTGCACACACACCTTACTCGCACAACGATCGACGTATAAGGGTGTTTCGTATTCATATTGTGAAGTTGTAACACACGTTCAAAAGCTGCGTATCCACCACAATATAAAGCGCATTGCTGCTTTTAATTATTATAACCCTGCATATTATCATAAATTTGACTTTAAACCTGTTTGCAAAATCGTTAAATGCATTCTTCCCCGCTCTCTCGCCCTCGTCGGATTTCTGTTTACAAACTGACCCCAAAAAGTTCTCCCACTCCGACCGGCAGACATTTACTATTAAACATTTCTTTACACTTATACACAGAATTTTAAGCAACCAGGGTGGCTTCTTAAACTTGGTGAGGATCAGACCCAACTCATGCCCAGTTGGAAAATCGTGTATGCCCGATCGTATTGTAGGAGAGGTTGCATAGTGCAATTACGGGCATGACACTCACTAGAACTTGTAAGCTACTTCCGCTCTACAAATTTATATTTTAATTCTTTGCCTTTTTTGGACTCTCAGGGTATACTTTGGTGTATTGTGTGTGGACTAGTATATACATCGAAAAGAAAATAACTTTAAATAACAGTTTATTGAACGAATATTAACAAAGATAAAACAATCTTGTATAAAATAGAACGAAATAATGAAAGTCATAATATTTAACGCAACTAAAACAGGTTTTCTGGTTAATTCAACAAAAATAAAAGTATGCTCTGGAATTGACAACTTCCCAACTACTGGTGCTACGCCTATGGGAAAAGCGGCCTGCACACATAAACAAAGTGCAGTGAACTTGGTGCAATATGGGTTACAGGATTACAACGAAGTGTTGGTTTGATTAATTTTTGAGTTAAACAACCACGTTTTTGAAACGGTACAAAAAGGTTAAAATTGATTAATCAAATAATGCAAATCAAGAGTATCACTCCAATAGTCAAAATAAGGGTTGGATCAATTATGAAAAAAAAGTTACTAATGTGATTATTCACAAATTAAATTCTTGCAATAAAAATATTAAATGCGAATAAAATTTCTCCTTGTGCATTAGTTTGTACTTGGATTGTCATAAGTCGGGTTGAAGCTAAGTAAATTTGCAATTACAGGGATACAAATGAATGAAATGTAATTACAGGGCGATTAAAATGTCAGATGTCAGATGAATGAGTAATTCTGTGATTGAAGAGTAATGGTTCGTAATTGTTCAGGTTTGTTGAATAGCCTGTGTAATCGGATGAACTTGATTTTAATGATGGTGCAGGGTGCACGGTGGAGGTGTGTGGATGGAGGTGCCGGAACTCAGGTGGCGCTGTAGATGGTGGTTTTATGTTTATGGGCAGGTTATTGCAATCACAGAGAACGGGAGATAGCAGGATGAATCAGACAGTAGCGATAGGCGTTGATAGTAGAAGTGCTGGTGGTGGATGAACGTGTCTTGTTCGAAAATCTATTACCTTTTTTGGGGCCTTGACCACAGGCGCTGGTAATAATGTCACTAAGTTATTAGTAGTACTCCCCTCGTGGTAGTATAACTCCGAAAGGTGCGTACCAAAAATGACCGTGAATTATAGTCGTTAAGGGGATGATAGTTTGCACGAAAGGTTATTATTTATCCGGAGCTTACATCATTGTCAGTAATAATAACGTTTCTCAGTAATCTTTGTGCACTATACTCGGGGTGGTAAGCGCCAAGAAAACCGGTCTGACTATTCGTCGTTCCAGGATATACCAAGGGGATTTAGGGTTGGATCGAGCATAAACCATCGTCAGTAAAATAATGACGTCTCTCTACAATCTTTATGTACTCTTCTCGGGGTGGTAAGCGACAAAGAAGACCGTACAAAAGATAACTTCTAATCACAATGGGTGGTAGGATTAATAATCAGGATATCAAGTTGCTTTAGATTTAATTTTATAGGCACTTTATAATAATATTTAAAATAATAATAATATTTAAAATTCAGGATAATAATGGTAAGAATAATAAATGAAGTTTGAATGCAGGAAGTGGGGTTTTTATTGGGAGATTTGAATGGAGTGGGAAAGGAGTGTGCAACTGATAACATTTATTGACAATGTTTTTACAGTTGCGGAAGGAAATAGGAAAAAAGTTTTGATAGGAATTATTTACTAGGATAGGAAAAGTTATTGTAAGGATTTTCAGGATCGTTACAAAGTAGAGTGCAATTACCGACATAGCTCGGTGATATAAGCGCGGTTGTTACTCATCAATCTGAAAGGGCAGTCGACACAACTCAGCAGTCAAAATCAGTAAAAATCTGTCACAAAGGCGCCACATGTTAAATAGATTTTTAGTGGGAAAAACGGCATAAACTAGATCTTAAAATAATGGCCTAACAGGAAACCATAATTTTCACTCAAGGAGAAAACACTCACCTTTACCTAAAAATTCTACTTCAAAAATATCTACGCAAAGCTCACTTACACGTAAGTAAAATTTTAAGCTTTTTTTAAAATCCGCAACAATTGCGAAAACTAATACTCACAATTCATGACATATCTTCGGTATAAACTTCCACATAAAATTATGTACTCAATTAACAAAAAAACTGGTCAACACGATAATTAATTATTCAATTTAAAATGAGTATTCGTCACAACAAGAATAAACAAAACGGTAACTTTAAAATTTGTCGAATAAGTTCAACCTGCTTTTAATTTGGTAAAAGTTGCCCAAAAATTACACTACAAATTACTATATTGTGATTAAAAGAACAACATAAAAATGGAAAGTACAATCAATGAGACATTCCCCAGACAGCGGGATGTAAACAAAAGTAATTCGTCAAAAACGAAATCTAGCATCTAAAAAAATAATCCAGTGTCACATATTTAACAGCAGCCGTGAATGTCTAGGAGAAGTAATACCGATTACTTCTTCTTGCGTAAGAAACACACTTACACATATCAAATCCAACAACTGACTTTATTGCTGCAATAAAGCTTTTTGAGAACAAAACGTTAAAACCACAGTTGCATCGGAATTTCCACTACAACATTGATTAAAATTTTAAATTACACCAAACATCATAAACAAGCATATTAATATGCAAGGCAGATATAACACAAAAACAATAACGTTACTAGCGTTCCTTTGCCACTTCCGCAATTTCTATTGTTTTGGTCCCAATTCCATCACTGTCAGCTGACACCTTTTTTACTATAAAGCGTCGCCAAATTTACCAAAATCCTGAGTGCGCATACTCTTTTAAATAATCTCACATGTGA
The DNA here is from genome assembly GCA_036346205.1 of Vesta saturnalis. Taxonomy (NCBI): domain Eukaryota; kingdom Metazoa; phylum Arthropoda; class Insecta; order Coleoptera; family Lampyridae; genus Vesta; species Vesta saturnalis. Next base: position 153,960 of record JARFJB010000128.1, on the reverse strand, counting down.
ATACCCAAACATAATAATCTGCACTTTAACTTCTATCAAATAATAGCGTGTGATACTTTCTACTATTATAAATCACGGTAATAATGTCTATAATCTCGATAAATCCACTTACATGACAACAATAAAGATCATGTAGATATGTAAATTTACATAAATACGAGAAAAGTTTCTAACACAGATTCTTAAAACACGGTACACATCAGCACTGGTTAAATGTCTTTTTTTCTGCTCAGCACTAGGCTAAATTGGAAATCTCCGTCTTCACGTATTGAACTCAGAGTTCCTCGATAAAACGGTAAACTATAAACAAATTTGTTAGAGATATTTGTATAACCCCAACCGCATAAAAGCGAACTGCTACCATAGAACCGATACTGTACAATTCTAACAAAAAACACCTAGTTCATTTTCATTTAACCATAACGACGACGGGACGCCGAAGGCTCGGAAACACAATAATTGTAACTACATCTTAATTGTTCTAAACTTCAACTTTCAAGATATACACTTCAACTGAACTAAAAGGAAGCAATACTCTGCCGTCTCTCCTAAAAGTATGTACTTAGATTCGGTAAATCAAAACTCATCATTTCATATGAAAACAACGAAAAAAGCAAGAAAGCGTCAATACAGAGAATGCACGAAACATAACAATACCAACTACTGTAAACTGAGTCAAATAAGTTCTCCACAATATTTACGAAAGCTACACAGGCAGGCTAAGTTACTGTTCCATATGATCGACTTTATGAAAATAAAGCAATTGAATTAAGAATTCCAAACGATAATTATATCAGAACGTCACAGGATGTGAAAATGGTTTTGATTAAATTTAGCAAACTAAACGGTCTATGTATTTAATTAAGTTAATTTTGTTAATAAACAACGAGCAAAAGTGATTTCTAGGAGTACGTACGATAACTTACCTATATGAAGTTAGCGAAACAACTTTAAATTGAAAAATTTTAAATTAATACGAATGTTAATTGTTCCCTTCTCTCAAGTTACCAAATCAAACAGTCGGTCATTTCAATATTAAACAATGTACAGAGTGTCTTGCTAACTTATACATATATATATATATATATATATATATATATATATATATATATATATATCTTATACTTATATAATCCAGCAAAACCATACAGCATTTATTATATTATTATTTATTGCATAAATTGCTCTTAAGTTACCAAATAAAACAGTGGGCAATTTCAATATTAAAATATATACGAGGTGTTTTGCTAACTTTATATGAACTACTACGAAATACTACTTCAAAAGTTGCATGATCCAGAACAACCATTTGGCATTAACATTATCAATCCTTGCATAAATTGTTCCTAAGTTAGCAAATAAAAGAGTCGACAATTTCAATATTAAAAAATATACAGGGTTTTTCGCTAAGTTTATATGAAGTTAGCGAAACACATGTTCTAATTTTGCGTTATTTAGAAAAACGATATGTTACTTTCGATACTTGCATTAATTGCCGAATAGTTACTGAGGGAAAAAGTAAGAATTAGAGCAATAAGAAATCTTGTGTGGGTTCTACGCTCGACTTACCAGGCGCACGGAAGCGGAGATAAATGTACCTTCACTTAATATTTGTCTTAAAATTTGTGCAAACTTCTAGATTTGACAAAATGTTGATTATTACCATTGTTGGTTACCAAAAAAAAATTATTGCTGCATAAATAAGGAAGAGATATGGTGTTTCGCTAACTTCATATGAGCTTAGCGAAAGACATCTTCAAGAGTTGCATAATTCAAGAAAACGATGTAGCTTTATCAACCCTTGCATAAATTGCTCTAAGTTACCAAATAAAAAGTCAGCAATTTCAATATTAAAATATAAGGGTGCTTCGTCGTCATATTGTGAAGTCTGTGATACACATGTTCAAAGCTGCTTAATTCGGAAACTTGTAAAATTGATATCTGCAAACACATGGTTGCATTGTCATTTCTACTTTGACGTCATCGTCATATGTTTTGTCGCTTATGATACAGGTACAGATTCGCTGAACATAAAATATATGAACACGCCATAATCATATAGAGAAATTTGGGACCTTTTTACGTTTATATGGAAACGAATCGTGGTCAGCTAGGATTCACGAACACATCAAAAAATCCTTTTAAAAAATTTCCTGATGAACGTGACTTATAGCCATTACACTATGCAACTTCTCCCACAATACGAACTGGCATGCCCAACTGGGCATGCCAGCATAAGTTACGCTACGCGAACTATTTTGCAAACAGAATTAAAGTCAGATTTGAGATAATATGTAGGGTTATAATAACAAGTATAAGCAGTAACGCGATTCATCTTGAGATGGATACGCAGTTTTTAAACATGTGCTTCACCAACTTTACAATATGAAGACAAAATACCCTTATATTTTAATATCGACATTAAGGGCAGGTTATGTAAGGATTGATAACGCTAACGATAACAACTTTTGAAGGTGTGTTGCGCTAAGAAAGTTAGCGAAACAACCTGTATACTGAAATTACCGACTGTTTTGTTTAATGACTTAAGAGCACTTTATGGAAGGATTGATACTGCCATAGCGTTTCTTCTAAATCATGCTGCATCAACCTTCGGTGTTGATGCAGCAATAAATTGTTTTTTGGTAACTTATTGGTAACTATGGAGCAACTACTTTGCTACTAATTAACATTTTTCCACTTAAAGTTGTTTCGCTAACTTCGTATAGGTCCATAATTTATATACAGCGTGTTCCACTTAAAACTCGCGGCGCGATTCTCTCGACGACTGAAAGAGATCTTAATTGTAAGAATTTTTTATAATATGAACATTTTCCGAAAAGTCAATAGTTTTAGAGGTATTTCACAACTTTCTTAAATAAAATTTTAAAGGATATGCCCTTTAAGATATTTTTCATAGTAGAATAGTTTGATTTAGATTGTAATGAAACAAATTTATTTAAACTCCCGGTTAACCGGAAATTACATTATTGTTTTATTTTCATTGGGATACCTACCTTGTACATTTTGATAAAAAAATGAAAGAAGATATTAATTTGAGCATATTTTCAAATGTAACCATACATGTACAATTAATAGTAATAAAGTTAATAAAACAATTAGGTAAATAATTAATTTTTATTTTACATGCAAACTGAGATTTCTTCTATGAAGTCAGATTAAATGTTCAAAATTGTTCTGAACACACACATTACGGGCATGTATTGGAAAATTCTTAGCCTACTATAGTAGCAAACAAAATTTGAAAGTCAAAGTATTTATTTTATTCAACCTACTCTCCTCTTAATTGGATACATTTATTACAACGAACCTGTAACGCCTCTAGACCTTTAAAAAAGTTTATCTTACTCTGTAAACCAGTCTTCCACAGTTTCTATTACCTCTTCGTTGGAAAAAAATTTACGATCTTTTAGACATTTTTCAGTTGAGGAAAGACATGATAGTCGGACTGAGCCACATCTGATGAATAAGGGGGGCGTTCGAGTAATTCCAACCTCAAATCTTGAATTGTTTGCATGGCAACATGCGATATGTGTGCAGGGGAATTGTCCTGCAAAAACAAACTTCCAACTTCCAACTTCCGCGTCTTCTCTCCATAATTTTTTTTTCCACAGAGGGCCAGAAACGTCCTAATTATCGTTCTACCATTAACCAGAAAATCATTCATGATTACGCCTTGGCAATGCCAAAAAACTGAAGCAAGAACCATTCGAGCAGATTTTTGAACACGAAATTTCTTAGGTCTTGGAGAACCAGAGTGTCTCCATTCCATCGATTGCTGATTTGTTTCTGGGTCGTAGGTACCCAAGTTTGGTTCATAGTCATCTTTTTCAAATCGAGCACACATCGAACGCGAAACTTCTACCCTTGCACCATTCTGGTCAACATCGAGACATTTGAGGATCCATTTGCAGAAATTTTTCTCATGTCCAAATCGACGTGAACTATATGATGGACGCGTTCATATGAAATATTCAGTGCCTCAGATATTCGTTTTATCCCAATTCGACGGTCTGATAAAATCATATCATGAACTGCATCGATATTTACGGTGGTGGACACAAAAACTGGCCTCCTCAATCGGTTTTCATCTTCAATGGAAAATTTGCCTCTTTTGAAGCTTGAAATCCAATTTTGCACGGTCGCATACGAAGAACATTGATCGCCAAGGGTATTAAGCATATCTTCGTAAATCTGATTACCTCTTAATCCCTTAAAATACAGGTACTCCACACAATTTCGGTCGACATCCTTTTTCAAATCAATACATATCGTCAAGAGTTCAGTTCTACAAACTTTTAATAACGTCTCTGTGTTAATCGCTGCCACGGAAGGATAAATTTTATTATAAAGGTTAGACATATCTTCAATGGGTTCCTCGTAAACAGTACATTTCAAATAACCCTACAAAAAAGTCTAATGGAGTTGCGTCTTGGAAGACCTCTCTTACATCCTTACGAGTACACCAACGTACAGTACATTTATATAAAATAAATACAGTTCAATTCTTATAACAAAAAAATACACAACAAATTAGGTATGACTATAATGGAACAAGTGAAATGCCTTAACTAGTAATAAAAAGTAACGTGTTTTATGTAAATCCTAACCATACAAAAATAATTACATCTTTATATACAGAGACGGCCAAAAGTACCGCATAAATTCAATTAAAAATTAGGTGCTTGTTTTTTGGAAAAACGCTCGGACACGTCGATTTTAATTTTTTTTGTAGCGATTTTCTTGATGCTAAGTTCATGCTTATGAGATAGTATGCGAGCCCCATTATTGGATTACTATTTCAAATTTAAGGTTTTCCTGCCATAATAAACAAGGGGCGAAGACCCAAGAGCAAGTTCCAGAGGCCTGTAACTGCCTTACGAGATGGGACCGGGCCCCCATTATTAGAATACTATTTCAAATTTCAAGTTTCCCCGCCATGACAAAGATAGGAGCCTACATCTACTTTTAAAAATATATCACTAGGTGGAGCCACGATCAACCTCTATTACAGAAAACATTCATTAGTTTTAAAAATAAACCAATACAAACAAAACAAACCATCATAATGCAGAGTCTTAGGCCTCCAATCAATGGCCCCCACAACAAAAATAGGCGCCAAAACAAAAATACCCGCCAAACCAAAACGGCCGCCAAAACAATAAGGTCAGCCAGCAATCAGAAACCAGGGGGCGTGGCCTGTCCTTAGGACATCCAATCAGAGCGCTCAGCCTGAGGTGGTAGGCGCGCGCAGGACCAATCAACTGTAAGTGAGCGTGCACATGTACGGGAAGGTGCAGAGTCACGTGGTCAAAGTGGGAGTGGTCGCATAGAGGGAGGGTCGTGTCCTATGCCGTCCCAGGTAGGGGAATGACGTCACAACAAAGTAGGGGGGGCAAGGGCTCGGTATTCTACTAATCAGATAGCATTTAAATAATTTTTTTAAATGATACTCTCATTTTAATGTACTTGAGATGAAATGATTTTGAGAAAGAAAAAGCTCCCTATTGTTTTAGATAGTTAACCTACGGTTCTCTAGATTTTATCATATTTTGTCACCAAACTTTTAATAACTGTAAAACTGTTGATTTTTGGGGACCATGAGTAGTAATATAAGGTCGGAGCTACTCCACTTCAAGGTCACCCATGTAAATCTTATGGGATTTATTTCAAGGTCAAGTGAGTTTTCTCATTATGCCAGAACGCGCTCCACGTCTCAAGGACGTTTGAAGCATGCTTTTGGCGGGGAATTTAAATTTTTGGAGCAGGTCAAGGTCAAAGTAAAAATAGAAATTGTAAGTATACAGGGTGTCCAGTTTAAGATGAAATGCATGGGGATATTGGAAACCGTTAGAGACACGAAGATGGTTAAATAGAGAAAAAGTTGCGTCATTATATGCCCAAGAAGTAACCATGGTTACATGTCAAAAAATCCCTTCCATTTACTAGACACAGGGTGATAACTGAAAATATGCGTTTTCTAAAAATCGCTATATCTTGTTTCTTGCAAGAGATACATCCACGATTTTTGCAGGATGGGGGTAACAGGTAGCGAGGATTTCAAAAATGATTTTAAAAAAAATCTAGGCCTACTAGATTTTGAGATAATGCACGCAACTTTCCATTTTCTTATGGACGTCATATTGGATTTTTGCATTTTTGAATGCTTCATAAAAAATGCTTTTCAACCATATATCATATGTTTATAATCTGCCAATGAGAAAGTGTCAAATTACACAATTAAATTTATACCAAAGCAACCTTGACATATTATGTATTTTAATTAAATAAAAATTAATCTACAAATTAAACTAACTATTGAGAACAATATTATTGATTATTAACATAAATCATAATAATAAAAGTGACAAAAAACAACAAAAAATAAAATTTAATATTATACTGAATTTTACTATTAATTAATCAAATGCTCGAATAAACCTTCTTTCTCCTGCAAACACCATCTGCATCGAGTTAGCACTGCATCACAAGAGTTCCTTATCATCTCGCATTTTGAATTCTTCATAAAAATGCTTTTCAACCATATATCAGATGTTTATAATCTGCCAATGAGAAAGTGTCAAATTACACAATTAAATTTATATCAAACTAGGCCTTTGCCAATCAACCATCTATTCAATTATTGCAAGAGAATGGAGGTTTATTCGAGCATTTGATTAATTAATAGTAAAATTCAGTATAATATTAAATTTTATTTTTTGTTGTTTTTTGTCACTTTTATTATTATGATTTATGTTAATAATCAATAATATTGTTCTCAATAGTTAGTTTAATTTGTAGATTAATTTTCATTTAATTAAAATACATATGTCAAGGTTGCTTTGATATAAATTTAATTGTGTAATTTGACACTTTCTCATTGGCAGATTATAAACATATGATATAATTTTTTATGAAGAATTCAAAAATGCAAAAATCCAATATGGCGTCCATAAGAAAATCGAAAGTTGCGTGCATTATCTCAAAATCTAGTAGGCCTAGATTTTTTTCAAAATCATTTTTGAAACCCTCGCTACCTGTTACCCCCATCCTGCAAAAATCCTCGATGTATCTCTTGCAAGAAACAAGATATAGCGATTTTTAGAAAACGCATATTTTCAGTTATCACCCTGTGTCTAGTAAATGGAAGGGATTTTTTGACATGTAACCGTGGTTACTTCTTGGGCATATAATGACGCAACTTTTTCTCCATTTAACCATCTTCGTATCTCTAACGGTTTCCAATATCCCCATGCATTTCATCTTAAACTGGACACCCTGTATAGAGGCCGGAGCTACTCCACTTCAAGGTCACTTTGCTCTCGTAAGCTATGCATAAAAAGTAGGTCATGAGTTCATTGTTTAGTCTACATGCAAAAAATTGGAATTTTTGGGTAAAGGACTACCGCGTTATGATTTATTATGTATCTAATTATCAACGTGTGCATACATGTAAACGAAAATTCTGCTATTAAGATATAATTTTTTTTCACATTTTTTAGTTTTGAGAAAAAAATTGTGACTGCTATATTTTGCGCTGTTATTTGTTTAGTATATATACAAAAATTCAGAATTTTTGACTTCAGGATTAAAAAATGCTATGTAATTTTATAAATATCACATAAAACAATTACAAAGAAAAGGTGAATAACATTACCTATTGAAATACTGTAGTAAGCAATAATTTTATGTGTGTGAAAATGTTTTAATGTAAATATACTCTTAGGATAGCAGTTAAATAAATTCGGAATTTCAAAACAAATAGTTTTGTGAAAGTACATAAATGTTTCAAATTTTCTAAAAACTAAAAAAATGTGAAAAAACTTTAAGACCTTCTTTTACTGCGAAATATTACTATCACGATATAAAACGTACATTTTTAATATTTACTATTAAAAAAATTAATAGTATAACAAAAACTTTAACATGTTTGTAAAGTATTTGTAATATGGTTTTTATCGTATGACATTTCTTAGGAGTATAAAAATAGAATCAATTCATGGAAACAAGAAGAATGCGTTGTTTATGCTAAAAAGTAGACCAAGTCAAATGGGTTTATTAAATTGAGTCAAGGTGAAATAATTTACTAAACTAAAAGTAGGTGTGTATTTAACAAGTTTAAGCATGTTGTCACGACGATGTCATGAGTTCATTGAAGGTTCTCGAATCAGTAAAGATGGATCTATCTGCATTGAATAGTAGCACTTTCTGTAAATCCTTCACGAACGTAAAAGACTTGGAGGTGGGTGCAAAATATAAAGTGATTGATATGAACACTATCGACACGAAGTATGGTAAACATATTATCATTGAAACTGAGAACTTTAAGTGTATACTTCCCTTACGATTTTATGAATACTTCAAAAAAGAAGATCGCATTGAAAAGTTTAAACAATATCTGGCGGAGAAAGACGTGTACATCACCAACGCCGGAACTGTAGGAAAGACAACTAATTTAACATTTCTGTAAAAATAATAATATATATCTATGTATAACTGTTTGGAAATAAATTATATATTTTTTATTGCAAAAAACGTCTTTTATTTCTTGATTAAATGAAGAGTAGGTACATCATAAATGAAGCACCATCATTAAAAATTGCTGGTGCAAGTCATTATTAAAAAATAGTAGGTAACCAAACACATGTGTGGTTTGAATCTGTGCTGTCTCAAAGGGAAATAATCAGATATGTGTGGTTGGTGTCTATGCTAGACACACATCTGGTTCGCGTCCTCGCTAGAATGTGGTGAATCATAGCTAAAAATAGCCGGTTTATGTCCTCACTAAAAGGTGGTTGCGTCATAGCTAAAAATAGTCGGTTCGCGTCGCACCATCATTAAAAATAACTGATGTGCGTCATCATTAAAAAATAGTAGGTGACCAAACCCATTGTGTGTTTTAAATCTCTGATATGCAAATATGTCACAAAGGAAATAACCAGATATGTTTGGTTCGTTTCTGTGCTAAAGATACGTAATAGAAAAGTAACTAGATGTGAGGTTTATAACAAATGGGTATATAAACTGGCCTTTAGACAGATGTAGGTTTCATTGAAGTTAATAAGTCTGCAGAGATACAATATAATAATGAAGAATTCAATGCAAAAGTTTGCATCAGGAGCAATTTGTAAGAGGTCTCCAAAAATGGAACAAATAGAAGACCTGATACGCAAAATAAAGAAGTTAAAATATGATTTGGAGTTGTATGAAGTGCAGCGTATGCTGAAAAAAGCAAGAAAAAAATCCTATGGAAAAAAATCCTCGGAAAAAAAGCCCGGAAAAAAAATCCCGTAGAAAAAAATCCTGCCACATAAAATGTCAACACAAGCGTGCTGTTTTTACTATAATGACTTTTTTGGGTTAGAATCGGCCTTACACTTTATAATATTGATATATCTATGTAGTAGTTTTTAGTTTAATCAATTTCGATTTTTAAGGGGCGTACTGGTCTCTAAAAGGAGTCCCCTAAAAGAATTCCCCTAAGTATGGTTTTTTTATAATTCAATTATAGTAAAAACAGCACGCTTGTGTTAACATTTTATGTGGCAGGATTTTTTTCCACGGGATTTTTTTCCGGGTTTTCCAGGATTTTTTTTCCGAGGATTTTTTTCCACAGGATTTTTTTCCGAGGATTTTTTTTCCACAGGATTTTTTTCCGAGGATTTTTTTTCCAAGATTTATTTTCCGAGGATTTTTTTTCCTAGGATTTTTTTTCCTAGACTCGGTAATACGTAAAAATGAAAATGAAATAAAGATGCTTAACGTAAATTATTATTAAATATAATCATTAAACGAAGATGCTTTACTGCATTATATAATATATGAATATTGATTTAATTTAAAATATTACGCTCCAAAAACATAACTTAAATGGAATAATCATTAATTTAAAATTATATGAATTACAAATGCGAAATACGAAGTTGTACTAATGTACATTTTTTAATAGTAAGTAGTTTCATTTTAAAATAATGAAATCAACAGTGTTACGTTAATTAATGGTTACATAAAAAATTATAAGAAATATAAGTAATATATTAATAAATTGAGTAAAACTTGTAAAATGATATATGATATGGTTTAGATAAGATTGGAATTATATCTTGCATTGAAAAATGCTGACCATACACATTCCTTTCTGTTGAAGTACATTTTATTCATTATAGTACTGATTTTACAAGAAATTACATATATAATTTTTTACATCGCGTTGGAACTAAAAAAATTGGTGGTCCTAAATTAATTAAAATTGTTGTAATCGTGCAGTAAGTTGTGTTTCTTATGAGTATAAGTAAAGCAAAAAAAAAGTTGTGTGAAAAACGCTCGTAATTATATCTTTCAATGGAATGCTGACCATATACATTCCTTTCTGTTAAGTACATTTTATTCACTATAGTACTGATTTTACATGAAATTACATATATAATTTTTACATCGCGTTGGAACTAAAAAATTGGTGGTCCTAAACTAATTAAAATTGTTGAAATCGTGCGGTAAGTTGTATTTCTTATGAGTATAAGTAAAGCAAAAAAGTTGTGTTTTAAGTGCAGTTTATCGTTTCAAAAATTATATAGATCAATTTTAGGACCATTTTTCATATTTTTGACAAATTAAAAAACGCAATAGATAAAGTGCCGCTTGTAACACGCTATCACACTTTCAAAAAATTAATTTCGATTTGGACCTATGGGAAAATTTAAAACATTGAAGAGCGCGTTTTTTTAGGACTTATACAATTATTCTTATACTGCCTCATTCCCCATTTATGTACGCACACAAGATATATACTTTTGTTATAAAAAAATTTCGTTATCCTTTTCATAAATGTTATGTTAAAGCTAGCATCACTTCAGGATTTCCCATATGAGGTCGTTATTAATGCAAATATTTCCGATACTCAATTATCTACATTTATTATAATTACTTAACCAATATTACATATAATTCTTATTTCTACATATTTACATACTACATATCTATATATTTGTACACCTCAGCCCCAAAATTCACAAAATTTATCATCTGACCCCAAGGTTACCTTGCAAATCTAGTTACTTTTCTAGTGACTTTTTTCGAATCTAGTAACCTTTCTAGTGACTTTTTGGGTTAGGATCGGCATCGGTGCAGATCAACAATAAAACAGATAAACAGGTAAATAAACAGCTCTGTTTAAAACAGGTCTGTTTAAACAGGTCTGTTTAAAACAGGTCTGTTATTTATGCTGTTTGCTTGTAGACTGTTTGATTCCAAATGATATTATAACACCGTTAGGGTATTATATACTGATCGAAGCCTTTCCTAAAACGACCGTTTTGTACTTTAGCGTCCTTATTTATTACCATGAATCCGTATCGATTTCGCCAAGTCTCTGAGCACATGTCACGAAACAATCGCATGCTTACTATTGGGACGACATGGTCTTCATATATGTGACGTAAATTCAAATCATCCTGTTCGAAAAGCTCTATAAAATTGGCGTTGTCTCTAATCAACTGTTTGGGGATTTTATTATAGGTTTGACCCAAGTAGAAGCAGTCAATGTTATTGTGACGACCCCTGTGGATCTGTGTATCTGTGTATCTCTGTATCTGTGTATCTGTGTATCTGTGTATCTGTGTATCTGTGTATCTGTGTATCTGTGTATCTGTGTATCTGTGTATCTGTGTATCTGTGTATCTGTGTATCTGTGTATCTGTGTATCTGTGTATCTGTGTATCTGTGTATCTGTGTATCTGTGTATCTGTGTATCTGTGTATCTGTGTATCTGTGTATCTGTGTATCTGTGTATCTGTGTATCTGTGTATCTGTGTATCTGTGTATCTGTGTATCTGTGTATCTGTGTATCTGTGTATCTGTATCTGTGTATCTGTGTATCTGTGTATCTGTGTATCTGTGTATCTGTGTATCTGTGTATCTGTGTATCTGTGTATCTGTGTATCTGTGTATCTGTGTATCTGTGTATCTGTGTATCTGTGTATCTGTGTATCTGTGTATCTGTGTATCTGTGTATCTGTGTATCTGTGTATCTGTGTATCTGTGTATCTGTGTATCTGTGTATCTGTGTATCTGTGTATCTGTGTATCTGTGTATCTGTGTATCTGTGTATCTGTGTATCTGTGTATCTGTGTATCTGTGTATCTGTGTATCTGTGTATCTGTGTATCTGTGTATCTGTGTATCTGTGTATCTGTGTATCTGTGTATCTGTGTATCTGTGTATCTGTGTATCTGTGTATCTGTGTATCTGTGTATCTGTGTATCTGTGTATCTGTGTATCTGTGTATCTGTGTATCTGTGTATCTGTGTATCTGTGTATCTGTGTATCTGTGTATCTGTGTATCTGTGTATCTGTGTATCTGTGTATCTGTGTATCTGTGTATCTGTGTATCTGTGTATCTGTGTATCTGTGTATCTGTGTATCTGTGTATCTGTGTTTCAGCAACAGGCAGAAACAGCTCAAAAACAGACCTAAAATCGGTACCCGTTTCTCAAAAACAGGTAGCTGTTTCTCAGAAGCCATTTATGCTGTTTGCTTGTAGGCTGTTTGATTCCAAATGATATTATAACGATACCGCTAGGGCATTATATACTGATCGAAGCCTTTCCCAAAACGACCGTTTTGTACTTCAGCGTCCTTATCTATTACCATGAATCCGTATCGATTTCTTCTTCTTAAGATGATCATATTTTTGCTGTATAGCTTTACGAACTTGAATTATACGTTTCGTCAACGCTAATCTCTTGTTATTCATCGGTGCAGATCAACAATAGAACAGATAAAACAGGTCTAACAGGTAAATATACAGCTCTGTTTAAAACAGGTCTGTTATTTATGCTGTTTGCTTGTAGGCTGTTTGATTCCAAATTATATTATAACGACACCGCTAGGGCATTATACACTGATCGAAGCCTTTCCTAAAACGACCGTTTTGTACTTCAGCGTCCTTATTTATTCCCATGAATCCGTATTGATTTCTTCTTCTTAAGATCATATTTTTGCTGTATAGCTTTACGAACTTGAATTATACGTTTCATCAACGCAAATCTCTTGTTATCCAACGGTGCAGATCAACAATAAAACAGATAAACAGGTAAATAAACAGCTCTGTTTAAAACAGGTCTGTTTAAACAGGTCTGTTTAAAACAGGTCTGTTATTTATGCTGTTTGCTTGTAGGCTGTTTGATTCCAAATGATATTATAACGACACCGTTAGGGTATTATATACTGATCGAAGCCTTTCCTAAAACGACCGTTTTGTACTTCAGCGTCCTTATTTATTACCATGAATCCGTATCGATTTCGCCAAGTCTCTGAGCACGTCACGAAACAATCGCATGCTTACTATTGGGGCGACATGGTCTTCATATATGTGACGCAAATTCAAATCATCCTGTTCGAAAAGCTCTATAAAATTGGCTTTGTCTCTAATCAACTGTTTGGGGATTTTAGTATAGGTTTGACCCAAGTAGAAGCAGTCAATGTTATTGTGACGACCCATTGAAAAGTACGCTCTAATATGATTCTGTTTTTCGCAAGCGATATGGTCAAAGATAAACACTGAATTGGGTTTTGCCACGCTCGGTTCCATAATATCAGCATTATCGCTGAAGCAATAATAACCAATATCTTTCATGGGATCCAGGATTTCACCCAAGAGGCGATATTTTTCCTGATTCAACGATTTCGAATAGACATACACGAGTTTGAAACGAAGACTGTTCGGTTCAGTTAGGAGACTGAGCATGGTGTTTGTTCTCCCACAATTGGGAGGATCACAAATTATACCGCGTACGCTGTTTGGAAGTAACTTCCCATGCCGTTGTATCTCCCTATTTCCAGCTCGGGTCAAATCATCGAGATTTGCAATAGGTAGTTTTGAGTTTGAACCACTGCTCTCATGTTTGCTGTTGTTGTTGTTGTTGGTGAGCGTCAATTAAAGCTGCACGACTTGTCAATATGATTCTTTATTTATACACCTAATATTACATCTTCGTTTAGTTTAAAAATTTGATGTATATACAATTCCGTCGAGCACTTTTATTTCATTTTCATTTTTACATATTACAAACATAAAGGTAATATTTGTTTAAATAATACGGAATACACCACTTCACAAATTCTAATAAACGGCAAGCTTTCAGGACTATTAAATTTAAAAATTAGGGCAAACAATATTACAACAGTTTACAAGAATAAATAACAATTTCTTTCTAAAATAAGGTATTTCAAATCTATTTAAATTTTTTACTAACAGATCATAAGTTTTTATCTTTTGATTTTAGTTCTGCCAGTGTAACACGAAACACAAGACTTCAGTTTAATCTTGCTTTCCTCAGGATACGCTGCACTTCATACAACTCCAAATCATATTTTAACTTCTTTATTTTGCGTATCAGGTCTTCTATTTGTTCCCTTTTTGGAGACCTCTTACAAATTGCTCCTGATGCAAACTTTTGCATTGAATTCTTCATTATTATATTGTATTTTTACAGACTTATTAATTTCAATGAAACCTACATCTGTCTAAAATCCAGTTTATACACCCGCTTGTTATAAACCTCACATCTAGTTAATTTTCTATTATGTGTGTTTAGCACAAACGAACCAAACATATCTGGTTATTTCCTTTGTGACATATTTGCATATCAGAGATTCAAACCACACATGTGTTTGGTCACCTACTATTTTTTAAATGAAGACGCACATCAGTTATTTTTAATGATGGTGCGAGGACGCGAACCAGATGTGTGTCTAGCATAGACACCAACCACACATATCTGATTATTTCCCTTTGAGACAGCACAGATTCAAACCACACATGTGTTTGGTTACCTACTATTCTTTAATAATGACTTGCACCAGCAATTTTTAATGATGGTGCTTCATTTATGATGTACCTACTCTTCATTTAATCAAGAAATAAAAGACGTTTTTTGCAATAAAAAATATATAATTTATTTCCAAACAGTTATACATAGATATATATTATTATTTTTACAGAAATGTTAAATTAGTTGTCTTTCCTACAGTTCCGGCGTTGGTGATGTACACGTCTTTCTCCGCCAGATATTGTTTAAACTTTTCAATGCGATCTTCTTTTTTGAAATATTCATAAAATCGTAAGGGAAGTATACACTTAAAGTTCTCAGTTTCAATGATAATATGTTTACCATACTTCGTGTCGATAGTGTTCATATCGATCACTTTATATTTTGCACCCACCTCCAAGTCTTTTACGTTCGTGAAGGATTTACAGAAAGTGCTACTATTCAATGCAGATAGATCCATCTTTACTGATTCGAGAACCTTCAATGAACTCATGACAACATGTTTAAACTTGTTAAATACACACCTACTTTTAGTTTAGTAAATTATTTCACCTTGACTCAATTTAATAAACCCATTTGACTTGGTCTACTTTTTAGCATAAACAACGCATTCTTCTTGTTTCCATGAATTGATTCTATTTTTATACTTCTAAGAAATGTCATACGATAAAAACCATATTACAAATACTTTACAAACATGTTAAAGTTTTTGTTATACTATTAATTTTTTTAATAGTAAATATTAAAATGTACGTTTTATATCGTGATAGTAATATTTCAGTAAAGAAGGTCTTAAAGTTTTTCACATTTTTTAGTTTTAGAAAATTTGAAACATTTATGTACTTTCACAAAACTATTTGTTTTGAAATTCGAATTTATTTAACTGCTATCCTAAGAGTATATTTACATTAAAACATTTTCACACACATAAAATTATTGCTTACTACAGTATTTCAATAGATAATGTTATTCACCTTTTCTTTGTAATTGTTTTATGTGATATTTATAAAATTACATAGCATTTTTTAATCCTGAAGTCAAAAATTCTGAATTTTTGTATATATACTAAACAAATAACAGCGCAAAATATAGCAGTCCCAATTTTTTTCTCAAAACTAAAAAATGTGAAAAAAAATTGTATCTTAATAGCAGAATTTTCGTTTACATGTATGCACACGTTGATAATTAGATACATAATAAATCATAACGCGGTAGTCCTTTACCCAAAAATTCCAATTTTTTGCATGTAGACTAAACAATGAACTCATGACCTACTTTTTATGCATAGCTTACGAGAGCGACGTGACCTTGAAGTGGAGTAGCTCCGGCCTCTATATACTTACAATTTCTATTTTTACTTTGACCTTGACCTGCTCCCAAAATTTAAATTCCCCGCCAAAAGCATGCTTCAAACGTCCTTAAGACGTGGAGCGCGTTCTGGCATAATGAGAAAACTCACTTGACCTTGAAATAAATCCCATAAGATTTACATGGGTGACCTTGAAGTGGAGTAGCTCCGGCCTTATATTACTACTACCATGCAACCTTATACCAATTTTAAGTGCTTATTATGGAGAATTAAAATATTACAACAGGTTTGTTTATTTAGATAAACAAATTGATTTATTACCATTGATTGACGTACCCTGTAGTATTCAAAATAATTTTAAAGCCCAGTGTTTTACAATAAACACAATTTTTTTTGTAAACATTTTTTTAAACCAAATAACTTGGTTGTAATAAAATAAAACCAGAGACTTGGACTACACTATACATAATAAAGCATTTTATTTACATGAAAATGGTTTACTTGCATGAGTACTCCTATTCAGTATTATTAGCAAAGATTTTTAGGAATAGCGTTATCGAATATGCACATCCAATTTTTTTAAATAACAATAACCTTAATAATTATATCCTAAAACTCGACACAAAAACTTAAACAAATAAAATTATTTCCCATGTCCTGTATGAATTTTAAGTATCAAATACTTCATTACAATAATGATATATGAGTTGCCTATCCAGTAAGCAACAATACCTGCGTAAACAGTTTTGATTTTGTCACTGTTTTTTCAATGTACCTGTTTTGGTATAAGACAACCACTCAAGCAGTTATTTTCTGTAAAATCAGCGCTTAGTTTTCATTAAAAACTATACGCCTTGTTTAAGCAAATGTATAAATATAATAGTGCAGTAGAATAAAAATAACTCGTTATTTTGCAAAGGTTATAAAAATTTACGATCATGTAGTTATTGTGTAAAACCAGGAAAAAATTATTAAATCATCAAGTAAGAAAATAAAAATAGGCTTAAGACGCAATAGACTAATAAGTCAGTATACATTATCAGACTTTCTGTTAACATCCAGTATGTTATTTTGAGCTACCTAATCAGATCTTTACACTGTGTGTCCGTTTTCAAATCCCAACATAGGGATTTTACACTGAAATGAACTTTTTTGCAGATTTCTGCTCGCCAATTCAACCGACTGAAAAGCTAATGGCATCAATCAAAAGGTAAATATTTAGTTTAAAACACTAAATAAGTAGTTGGCGTTTTTAAATATGATATGCCTTGATTTCCAATTTGTTTCAAATGTGTCAAATAATTTAAAAAAGGATTTAGCGTTGTTTAATATTGTCGTCCATGTTATTAATTTTAAAATGAATAACTACTGCAAAGAAGAAAGAATTTTCATGGTAAACACCTTTTATAGTGGTGTTAAATTATGGAGGGCTAGAGATTTCTGTGCCGCTAATTTTGATAACAGACCTATACCGTCTTTAAGTACAATTCACCATTATGTGCAAGAATTTGAAAGATCTGGAAATATTTCTGTCAAATCAGAATCTAGGTGTGGCAAATAACATTTTTTTATCGTTGAAGCACTAAAATTAAAAACAATTACCTATATGGCAGAAAATCGACAAATTGAATTAGTTGATCACCCTGAAGAACGTGTTTTGGCGAGGGTAAACTTGGACCCGACAATTAGTTTAAGACAAATTGCTGTTGAAGTAGGCTTATTTAAAGCACGGATATAGGACATACTTAGGAAGCTCAAATATCACCCCAGTGTCATCAAGAGATTTTCGATCTTACCGAGGAGCGCAGGAAGTGGAGTAATGCTAGAGCGCGCTAATGCTGATCGTCGCGTTTTGTCTACACCTTGTTTTACAGACGAGTGTACTTTTACACTCAATAATGAACCAAATGTTGAAAACGCTCGCTATTGGGACCAAGAAAATCGTGGAGTGAATAGTATTACGCAAACTATGTATTCTAAAAAAAATTAATATCTGGGCTGGGATTTTTAACACTAAAATTATTGGTCCGTTTGAAATCGAAGGAAATTTAAATTCAGAATTTAAAATCAGATTTGGTTTCAACAAGACGGCTGTCTTGCACATTTTGGTTTAGATATTAGAAATTTTTTAAATAACTCGTCTCCAAATCGTTGGATAGATAGAGGTGGTGGTATAAATTGGCCTGCCGGATCTCCTGGTTTAGCCCCTTGCGACTTCCACCTTCAAAGCAAAATTTATAAAGGGCGCCACCCAGATACCAATTCTTTCAGGGAGGCAATAGAAAACGAGTGCCGGTTAGTTACCGAAAGACAATTGGATAACGTTAGAAGAGGTTTTTATAATAGATTGGAGTATTGTTTGGTTCGTCTTAATTATTTTCAATTTTTTTTATTCATACCGTTTAACTTTTTTGAAAATTCTTTCTTCATTGCAGTACTTATTCATTTTAAGGTTAATAACATGGACGACAATATTAATCAACGCTAAATACTTTTTAAAATGATGTGACACATTTGAACCAAATTGGAAATCGAGGCACATATTTAAAAAACGCTGATTACTTATTTAGTGTTTTAAGCCAAATATTTCATCTTTTAATCTTGTAATTAGTACCTTTGGATGTGTAATTACTTTACCTTTTGATTGATACTATTAACTTTTCGGTTGAATCGGTTAAATTGGAGAGCAGGAATCTGCAAAAACGTTCAATGTTAAATCCCTATTTTGGCTATTAATTCATTTTTTGTATATACTGCATAAATATATTATTGCATATAGTAGGTATATATTTATAAATTTTAGATAAAAAAATGCCAATTTTTTTCGAAAAAGTTGCTCGGGTCAAATATATCCCTGCAGTAAAAGAATGTGGGACAAATTCGTCCCAGGCGCAATAAAACAAGGTATACTTGGAAAATAACATTTTCATTTATACAGGGTGTCCCAATAGTGCGGTAAAGTTCTTTTATAGCGTTGTTATAATAGATATGAAAAAAATATAAAAGCATAATTGTAATAATTAAATACAAAAACTGGATTTTGTTAATAAAATGAAAATATCTCGCAGTTAGGTATAGGAAAATGTTAATAAAATGAAATGGTTATTTAGTGGCTTCCTAGAGAGCACAAAAATATATTTAAGTTACGTGAGGAAAGTACAGATTTGCGTTTTGACTCGCCCTGTATACAAAGTATAATAATTGCGAAACATATTTGGTCTGGTAAACTTCACTAACTTACAAAAAATAATCTTTGTCATAAAATACAGAAAATTGATCATTCAAAAGATACAGGGTCCTTAATAAAGTGACAGTGACTTTTTAAAATCCTCGGTATACTCCAGTCAAACATCATATGAGGAGATTTGTAAAAACGAGCCTAGTTCAAAAATAAAATAAAAAAGATGTGATGCCATTTAAAAAAAGGTATGTTTGGATAGCTTTGAAGTTATAGAGTACCCTGTATATTTGTAAATAATTTTGGGTTATGCACCTTGAGATGCTTAACAATTGTGCTTTTATAATTTTTTCGTCTCTATTATAATAACGCTATAAAAGAATTGTACCGCACTATTAGGACACCCTGTACATACATACTGCAGGGAAAATACATCCCGCGTTATAATAATGCTGGGATATTTATGTCCCACTCACAACAATTTTTTTGTCGTTTAGTACGAAAATCGCGGAGCAAGGAATTCACAACACTGACTTATTCCATCCCAACGTATTTCAAAGCGCTGTTTCAATTTCCCTGTTCTTAGATATAATCTTGGGACAACTATGCCCTCGTAGCGTCGGAACGGTTAATGTGAATGTACGTTGGCCGCATCATTTTCATCGTGAGCCTATTCACAAATATACCTTCAGATAGAGAGAAGAAGAAGAAGAAGAGGCCACGTATTTCATTCCCTTCCCGAGGGGAAGGGCGGGCTGGTCGAGCTTCCTGAGCTCCTTCAGCCACAATCATGGATTCCCAACATTCATACATACATTACGTATATATGCATGGTGGGTTAAGGATGGGTGTGGTCACGACAGGATGGGAAGGAATGGAGTTAGGGTTCTGAGGGGGAAAATACTACCCCAGCATTTGCCTAAGTAGCCGCACGGGAATCGAACCCATTACCTCCCGAATGCTAAGCAGGTTGTGTCACCACTACGCTACCAGCTCGGTTACCTTCAGATAAGGCACTAACTCTCATAAGGGACAGGCTGGAAAAGGGTAATACGTTAGACGGACGCACGCATCTCTCGGTAAACTCAATAATGGAACTTCTGACAATATGCATTAAAACTACATATTTCTAAGTAGAAGACAAATGCTACCAACAAGAGTTTGCGATGACAATGGGTTCCCCACTATCACCCATAGTGAGCTATATATATATATATATATATATATATATATATATATATATATATATCATCATTTATTACTCAATAGATTTTTCATCCAATTACAGAGTAATGAAAAAATCAAGAACAATTAGTACAATTTGTGTGTAAACAATTTGTTTAGTAATGTGTATAACAAACATTAAAATGGTTTCACAAAAAGATAATTTGATCGTTAACAAGTTAAATAATAATAATACATAAATAATTACATTGTAAGCTATTCCGTATTCAATGTTTTCTAAAATTATTTACCTTTACGACTGGAATGTAAAATAAATTTGAGTCTCTTAGCTGCCGTAGAGGCATAAGTTACTTGAATTATCTAATAAATTTGTTAGTAGTTTAAAGAGATGTAGAAGTATGTTTTTTATACTGCGTGAATTCAATCAAGGTACATCAAATTCGTTTAACATATCTAAATATGGATAGTTACGAGATGGAAATTATTTATGTTTCATAACGTAGCTACACGTATTTTAAGAACTTTCTTTGTATTTTTCCAATACTGCTGATTTGGTGCATATAGAATGGAGACCAGATCAGGCTAGCATATTCATAATTATGGTTTATTAAATTATAATATAATGCAAGTAAACAATCAATATCAGAAAAATTTTTGGTATTGCGAATAATAAGGCCAACAAGTTTCAAACTTTTGTTAATTATAGAATTTATGTGCATGTTAAAACTTAAGTTACTGTCGAAGATGACCCCGAGGTCCTTAAAAGGCGTGCTACGTCTAATCACATCGTTATTTAATTTATAAGTATACTCTAGAGGTGTTGTCTTATTAGCAAACGATACTATTCCACATTTTTTTGTATTAATGGTCAGTTTATTTTGGTCACACCACTTAATTTATCACACAATTTATGTTAGGTATCTCAGTGAAAATTTTTATATCATCGGCGAAAAGTATTTTATGATTAGTGATAACTAACGTGATGTCATCATTAAACAGAGTAAACAATAACGGCCCAAGTACGGATCCTTGAGGCATGCCACTACTCTAAGGGAACATCTCTGACTGAAATCCATTATATTGAACAAATTGAAACCGATTATTTAGATAAGAGGATATAAGAGTAGTTGCAGATACATAAAAGTTAAATGAATGAAGTTTTTTAATTAAAATGTCGTATTGTATGGTGTCAAATGCTTTGCTCAGATCTAAATACAGAACATGACATTGTGAACGTTTATTTACACCGGAGGCAATAAAATGAGTGACAAAGCATAAATTCGTTGTAGTAGATCTACCTTTTATGAAACCGTGCTGATATATTGACAAGAGACGTATTTACTTGATTGTAAATGCTATCAAATAATATATATTCAAAAACCTTAGAAAAATTGCTAAGTATAGAAAATGGGCGGTAATTTTTAATTTCACAGTGATAAGTTTTTTTAAATATAGGTTGCAGTCTAGAAATTTTCCATAGATTAGGGAACACCGAGGTTTTTACAATTAGATTAAATATATAAACTAGGGAATCAGCTAAGATATGAACGCAATCCTTCAACACCACTGCTGGTATGAGATCAGAGCCTACTATAAGTAGATGGAAGACGTTTACATGCATTAATGACAACCTTGTTAGTCATACGAAGTATTAACTAAAGGATTGATGGAAGCATCTTTACTATACACGTAAACACTCGCAAAGTAACTTGCAAATGCATTCGTAACCGAAGAACTGCTCGTAGATTTCTTTTCGTTTAAATAAGACCAAAAAACCTTGGGATTTGATTTCAAGCAATCTTGTGTTCTGCTGACATAATTTTTGAATGGGCACGGACTCGGTTAAAATGAAATTTGACAACTTTGTTAGTTCTGTTGCGAACAAACTTTTTATAATAGCATTGTTTTAACTTAATTATGTTAATATTACGCTTACTAAACCAGGAAGGATAAGAGTTCCTTTGATAATGACATATCGGAACATAATTATTGAATAAGTAAATTAATTAAAATATTATTTAGGGCACGGGCGGCTAAATCAGGACAATCATAACTTGTGATGCTGGAGTAGTAGCATTCAGAAATCACATTATAGAGCAGCCGTAAATCAGATTTATGAAAATTAAACTTTAGTTGATGTTGGTTCCTTGTAAGTTTAGGTTTATTTATGTTAACATTACAATGGATTTCTATAGCAGGATGATGCCGGTCTTCGTATATAAGCGGATGAGTAGATTTAACAACTTGTGGCTCTAACATGGAAACATTATTTACAAAAACTAAATCCAGTATAACGTTATTAAAATGTCTGATGTTATTTATTTGCGAAATGTTTAACAATGACATGAAATTTAGCAATAACTTTTTATTTGAACTACAATTAGTATCATTATGGAATTCCGGAACATTGAAATCACCAATTAAAACAACACTGCAGTCAAGGGTTTGCAAAAATGTTTCTAAGTTCGTTATTGCTAACCTGAATTTTAATTGACTAGTAGCCGAAGGAGGAATATAGATTCCAGCGATAACACACCTTTGATGATTGCGCTAAGAAATCAATCTCGGGAGGCAAATTATTTAACAAATTAATTGGCATGGTAAAGCGACTTAACTGCTATTAAAATACCACCACCTCTAGATGAGTTACATTTTACTTTCTAAGTTTCTATCTTTCCTAAATACAAGGTAATTACTGCTAAGTAACTCTGCATCATGAATGTCATCTTTTAACCGCGTTTCAGGTAAGACAATGAAGTCATAAGTATGTAAACACGACGATTTATAAAGTTCCGTAATTTTTGTGTTCAACCCTCGAACATTTTGATAATAAATCGAGAAAAAATTGTTACTGTTCGAGAATTTAACCGATGTTATGAAATAATTGTTGGAAGTGGATCTTGAGAGTTTAAAGATTCATTGGCGGTCAGCCATCGATCTACACAGTTTATCGTGTCGTCACTAAATTCACTTGCATTAATCCTACGTGATTCTGTGTTAATGGTCACATTATCACTTTGTTTTATACTGCTATCGGTACCTTGGCAGTTAATAATTATTAAATTCGGGTTTTGTGACCGTTGATTTAGTACAATGTCCTTGAAACAACTACAGATTTTGTATTTACCAGTGGGTTTAAGACGCAGACCATGTTTTGTATAATCATTACGCTTGAATTTACATTAAAAAAATGTATGCTTTTGTATTTTTCTCTATAGTACTACATTAAACATTTTAAGATTAACATTATCAATAATTTGATTTAGATGCGATTATCAAATCTATACGGTATAGCACATAAGCACAGGTTTGTGAATTTGGCAATAGCAGAGATCTTGTGTAACTGTTCAGATTTAATTGTATTATTAGGAGCATTAATGCTATTTGTACCAGCCAAACACAAAACATAATCATTACTAGTAAATGAGAATGTTTTGGTAAATATATACGTGATCAAACAATGCGTTGGAAATCTCTACCACGACTATCAGCTAAAATTAAGATGTTACGTTTGGAAACCACATCATTAACTGCAGCTATATTGTCTGCTTTGGGAATTGCTAATCATCTTAACACTTAAACTATCCTGAACTAACGGCTGCTCAGTACTATTTTTAGTTATACTAATGACATCTTGAGTGTTACTTACTGAAGAAATAATTTCCGTGGAGTTTTGCAAGATAAATTTGTCCTATCTATTACCGGTTTCTTGTTTATCTAATCCATTTTTAATAGGATTGCTATTTAATGGAGTCTTAAGCAGTTTGATTTTTTTTTGGTAAGCTTACCAACCAGCAGCTCTAAATGCTGCACTCGTTTTACGAGAAAGTGTTGCTGGGAGATTTGAATATTTGTTATTTAACTTCTTTTTTA
This sequence comes from Vesta saturnalis, assembly GCA_036346205.1. NCBI lineage: Eukaryota > Metazoa > Arthropoda > Insecta > Coleoptera > Lampyridae > Vesta > Vesta saturnalis. Next base: position 129,570 of record JARFJB010000128.1, on the reverse strand, counting down.
CCACTTTGATTAATAACGTATAGTTTGACGTCACAGTATTATTGGTATCGCCCGAAATTATTTCGTTGCTGCTGATTGCTTCCGTAGGGCAATTTAAAGCTTTTTTAAGACGATCAAATATAACTTTTTTTAACTCCTGTGTGAGGTAATTTTCGTTTTTTAAGTTCGTTTTTTAATGCAATGTAATTTACATTAGAAATATCTAAATTCATTGTTGCAATTTAATAGTAAAATAGTTTGGCAGTGGCCTTGTTATTATATCAACTATTTTAAATTTTGCAATCGGAAACACATTTATTTGTTATTTTACGGTTATCTCACTACACAGAGACACACTGATGTAAATACTTTTATTACCAAATGGCACTACGATAACACCATACGAAATAAAAATAACTATAGTAGAATTGTTTGAGTGTTAATTAAAAAAAAACATATTAAATGCTCAAAGGCACAAAACACGATGTTTATGCTTACACTTACACATACTTATTTATATATATTCTTTATATATAAGTGCATTTGACGGCCATATATAAATTTCTTGTGGAAACAGTTCGTAAGCATCAGAAGTACCATAATAAGCAATAAAAAGTCGGCCGTTCAATGTAGATTTTATGAATTATCGTACCTTATTGATTCAGAAATAATCCGTCCACCGAAAAATGGCGCTGTAAAAATTGTGTATATTAAGTATACGTTTATTCCCATGTCATCGACTGTATGACGGCCGAAGTACTGAGTGAGTCACCGCCCTCATTTAGTTACATGATTTATCTGTTTGTAGGTATAAGTTTCATTTTAAAGCATTATAGATATGCATTGTTATAATGGACTCCTAAGCTTAAATTATTTAAATTAAACAGTAGTACATTATAAATCCTTTTGTTGTTAATGGAGTATAATCATGTATCTAAACATTTCAAATATTATTTTTCAAATTAATGCGATGCCGCGGAACATGACTGGGTTAACTATGGTTTCTGGATTTTAAAAACAGAGTGAGCCGCCCCTGTATTATCTTATTAATAATTAAACAATGCCTTACTGGAAACGCGAGTATATAATACCAAGTAAATCACTAGCCTTTAAAGCTCGGGAAAAATGTCGTAAATGTATTGAGAACAGTTTTGCCAAAGTTTTAATCTTATCGCAACTGATTCAGTGCGATCGTTTCATCATCGAACCATATCATTGCCAGTTAACTCATCGCCGGTACTTCCGTTTTGGATAAATTTAGGAAATAGTCACTTTTGCTCGCTTGCATAAATGTCGGTACAATTTTAATTCAACTAAGTTTTAATTTAGAATATATGGATAGCCTTACAAATATGACAGAGGTAAGTGGCTCATTTATTTCTGCCTCCACATTGATGGAATTCCTTTCATCCTTGGAACTTAATTCCTATGTTGAATAATTCCAGTTTCATATCCACGATCGTTAATAATAAAAAAGTATAGCATACTTACCAACATTAACTTTCCAATAAATCTTAAGCAAACGTTAATAAGGTATTGATTATGAGTGTAATTGCATATGAGAGAGATAAGGTTAATTAGAAGAAGGTTAATCAGAAAGTTAATTCTAATTAGGTTTTGGGGTAAATAAGTAAAATACACTTTTCAAAATGATATGCAGTTCATCTTAATTCGTTAGTACGAAATAACATCATGTAAGTGGAAATTTTAAGTCTACGAGGGCGCAAAAAGTTTAGTTACTTGGGACGTTTGTATGTTTTTGACAAGCGGAGCAAGTAGGATAAAAGTGTTAAATTTTGGCGGTGCGATTGCATGCATACCCGAAATGAAGAAGTGATAGAACAACTTATTTGCCATTCGCAGGACTCTTAGTCAATTAGAGTGGAAGTCACTGCTGGTGCTTACAACCACTATTAAACGTCGTAAAAAATAAACTGTGGAAAACGCTGCTCAAGTAATGAACAATTTGAAGGTGCACATCGACGTTTACAGGCGGAAATGGGAATACGTCATCCAACCGTGTAGATGTTTGTTGATGCCAAAGATACCGACAGGTCATCAAACACATTAGAAACACCTCCCAAATTTAAGAAATATTGCTTAGCTAGCTAACAAGAGGGTCGAGACTTAGCTTATGATTACCAGTTCTAAAATATGTAGACAATATATTTTGAAATATTATCTTAGTATATAACTACCTTTTTAAGTTTGTTATTTTATGACAAAAGAGCAATAAAATACTTATTTGGAATCTCATCAAACAATGTTTTGAGTAATGCCCATACTGTTGTATGTTGTCCATTAAGCATTTTGTTAACCTTGACATTTGGCCTACTATGAGTTACCTGATCGAGGTCTGTATAAGATCTTCATTTCTTTAGTGGGTATGCTAGCTATAAGCGAAAGCATATTTGAAACAAGTTTATCCCAATGTTCTGTAATCGCAGACGAGAACATTGATTTTAACCCCAAATTGTTAGATATACTGTTGATGTCAATTAGCAAAGCATAAATGGTTGATCCGTTTTTTCAATAATCACGGACGGACAGATTGATTATCGGATCAAACTGACCCGAAGAAATTACAAAGATATGCAACGCATAATAATGGTAAAGGAATGTTGGTTTTGCTGTTTTCTTTCAATGTGGGTTGAATAAATAAATAAGTGGTATTCTGCAGTATTTTGTTTTATTAATCTGTTGAGTTTTTATAGCGTTTGGCATTGCAAACAGTACACTAGTTAAGTCAGTACTACAAAATTTAACGATATGCTTAGATCGTTGCAACCAATTCTCGATTAGTCCAGGCGATAGGTTGAACTGACGATGCGAGGGATGAAAGGGCCGCACTGAATTAGTAGTGATAAGACGCTGACTTGTTCTATACTGATCATGCAGTCCGCCGTATAGCAGTAAAGGATTGGACTGCGTGCATATCTCTTAAGAAGACGTAACTTATGGTGGTCCATTTTATCAAATCCAGTAGCTCTAAGATAATATCAAATAACGTAAACTTGTTAAATTGGGTAAATTATTTTTTTCTCAACCATTTTTATTCACCCTAGTAGGAATTCAAGAATGTTCAACAGGAGTTATCTATTTGAGGGTTGTGAAGCTATCGTTAACCAAATTACTCGTGTGCAACGCTAGTAGTTCTTTAGTGCTCATTGTGCTTTGCGGAAAATGAACACACTGGATAATCCCGCGTATTCATAGTTAACTATTCAACTACGTGGATGTAAATGTTTGAGAGATACCAAATACTATCCCGACCGTTATATTGATGATTATAATAATGTATGACATGGTATTATACACTTAGTAAACGAGTAGTATTTGTTTACAAAATGTATACCACCCTGTTATACATTATAATTGTTACCATCAATACGACGGATGGGTTAGTATTTCCACGAAATTTAAACTGCTTATTTTATTCAATCTATCCATTTTAAATTAAAAATTATTACTAATTTTATTAAATACATAAATTAAAAGTTTACCTCGAGTAGGATTTGAACCTACGACCTGTACTTACGACCTGTACTTTGCTAGAGTACCGCGCTAACCAACTGCGCCATCAAGTTTGTGTTTGTGCTTGTAAATTAAAAATAGCAGCCTTTAAGTTTCCTAAGGAATACGTAATATTTTTTTTAAATCTTTATATTCTCCACTTCTTGTTACCTATTCCATTTTGTAAATGCCATACCAAAATATATTTGAAATACGAGTATATGTAAAAAAAATAAATCTAAAGAAATTTTACTCACCAAATAAATAACCACGGTTATTAATATGTTTTCGGGTACTCTAGTGCAATGAGGTTGATAATTATCATTGTATTTAAGTTATTATGAAGAAAAATAAAACCCAAAAAATTCTCAATCGGTTATTATCGAACTGTAATAGTTTTGACGTTTCGACAGTTCTAATTGTCCTTATGAGATAAAAAGAATTGTAAATGAAACTGCAAAATTACTAAATTTAATAGTAAAATTTTTTACAATTTCATATGGTACAATTATAAAAAATATTTATTTGAATCATGGTGTTCGAAGCGATTCATATATTACATTTTTTTAATGCGTGTGCCTTTGTACTTAACTTTATGTAGCACACTTTGTTTCTGGCAGCTCGCACTCCACGCTTTCGAGTTATATCATTTTCAAAATTGCCTTTAAATTCATTTCCTATTCTAGCCCACAAAATAGTTACATATACAAGGTTTTTCTGTTGACGTTGAGCAGTCAATTTTTCAGTAACTGTTCAGAATTGCCATATAGCTTGTTTTGCCAATACCCCAACGAAATTTGTGTATAAATATAGATTTTGGGCAGCGTTTGGCCCAAATCCTAACCAACACACATATATCACAAAAATTGGCTCTTTGCCATCAAGGAAACCAATTTTGTCAGACCCCAAGGGAATTGGTGTATAAATATAGATTTGGGATAATATTTAGCCCAAAATTTCACACACTCACGAGGTACAACATTTAGGTCTTAGTCATCGAATTAATCCATTTTGCCGCGACCAAAACGAAATTTGTCTAAATATATATAGTTTTTGAAAAATTCGGTGCTAATGGTGACCAACTTATGGAACATAAACTTGGGCGCTTCTCATCAAGGGAATCAATTTTGCCGTGACTCCAACAAAATATAGATTTTACGCAACGCTCAGCCCTAAAATTTGACCAACACTAATAGGCCACAGAATTTCGACCATCGAGCAAATCAATTTTGCCGCGACTTCAAAAAATCGTTGTGTAAATATATAATTTGGGCAATATTCGGCCCAAGTACTGACCAGCACCCATAGGCTACATAATTTAGCTTTTGGTCATTGAGTAACTCCATTTTGCCACGACCCCAATAGAGTTGGTGTATAAATATATATCTTGAGCACAATTCTGACCAATACTCATGGAACACAAAATTTGGCTTTTGGCCAACGAAGGAATCAATCTTGCCGCGACCCCAACCAATTGGTAAATAAATATAGATTTTGGGCAATATTTAGCCTAAATTTTATCAAAAACTCATTTACACACCCAATTTGTTGAGATGTCTGCAATATTTATACACTAATTTTTTTCGCGTTAAAATTTAGCCTGAATGTTGCCCAAAATCTATATTTATCTATCAATTTAGTAGGGACCGCCGCAAAACTGATTCTATCAGTAGCCAAAAGCCAAATTTTTATTCCATGGGTATTGGTCAGCATTTGGGTCGAACTTTTTCCAAGATATATATTTATACACCAACTTCATTGGGGCCGCGACAAAATGAATTTACTCAATGACCAAAAGCTGACTCATGTAGCCTATGGGTGTTGATCAGTATTTAGGCCGAATGTTGTCCAAGATATATTTACACACTGATTTTTTTGAAGTCCCCGCAAAATTGATTTCCTAGATGGCCCAAATTCTGTGACCTATTGTGTTGGTCAACTTTTGGGGCTAAGCGTTGCGTAAAATCTATATTTTATATCTTGGGCAGAATATGGCCCAGATGCTGACCAATACTAATGCAACACAAAATTTGGCTTTCTCACATCCAGGAAATCAATTTTTCCGCGATACCAACGAAATCGTTGTGTAAATATTGATTTTGGTCAACGTTCTGTCCAAATTCTGACCAACACTCATGGGCTAAATAATTTGGCTCTTCGCCATCGAAGAAACCAAGTTTCACAACGAAATTGGTGGATAAATATAAATTTTCGGTTAGATTTTAAAGAAACACGATAGGGCACACAATTTAGCTCTTTGTCATTTTGCCGCGAATTCAAAAAAATTGGTGTATAAATATTGGCTTTGGCTATACTGTCCAGCCCAAATTTTGACAAACATTCTTGCGGCGAAAGATTTAGCCCTTGGTCATCGAGTGACTCTATTTTGCTGACACCTCAACAAAATCGGTGTATAAATATTTCCACAGATAAGAAAGTTATACGTTTTTTGGAATCCCCTTTTTTTTGGAGATTTACGAAAAACAAAATCTTTAAAGAAAAAGACTGTTCAATAAAAGTTTCTTATTTCGTTCTCCTTTACAACTTACTCTAATAAAGTTTAGTCGTATCTCGTATTGTTTCCAAGATACTAACGATATTGCTTAGTGACTTGTTTGTCAATATCTTCGGTGTTTATCTGAGGATCTGGCTAGTAAACAATTCCAAGCTTTATTATGCTCGAATTTATTGTGAAAATTCAGCCTTGCATTTCAATTCCATCAAAATTTGTAGCGATAACAAGAAAATTATGGACGGACAACCGAGCAAGTAAGAAATTTCGTGAGGAAAATGATAAGCTTTCATTAAAGCGATCGCTTAATAGGTAAATTCACACATAAATTATTAAGAAATTAAAAAATCGGGCTCTATTATTCTTGAGCTTCACACCAGCTTGGGTATGTATTCAATAATACTACAATTATGTACAAAGTTAGAACTAAATCAGTTAATGTATCTCTAAAATGTGTGTACTCATATCCAAATATTATGAAAACCTAATGTCATTGCTATTTATTATAAGCTTTTGTTATGAACGAATAAGTTGAAAGGTAGATATGTAATTAAAAATTATTATTAATTTTATTAAATATATAAATAAAAAGTTTACCTCGAATAGGATTTGAACCTACGATCTGTACTTTGCTAGAGTACTGCAATAACCAACTGCGCTATCGAGCTGCAAGCCCCTATCGATGTAAATTTGGTCTTTATGTATGTAGAACTGATGTAAATTCTAAATATAATGAGATTACACTCTAATTACTTATATTAATAGAATGTGAGCCTGCACTATCGCAAGGATTCACACATACCAAAGCAACTTGACTAATATTAATTTATTATAAGTTTTTGTGAACGGATAAGTTCAAAGGTAAATATGTATTTAAAAATTATTATTAATTTTATTAAATACATAAATAAAAAGTTTACCTCCAGTAGCATTTGAATCTACTACCTGTACTTTGCTAAAGTACCGCGCTAGCCAACTGTGCTATCGAGATTCAAGCCCCAATCGATGTAAATTTTGTCTTTATGTATGTAGAATTGATGTAAATTCTAAATATAATGAGATTACTCGAGGTAAACTTTTTATTTATGTGTTTAATAAAATTAATAATAATTTTTCATTGATATTTAATAATCAATGAGTAATGAGCAATAGAAATGTTTCAATTTGGCAACGGTGTGAGCCGTCACTATCACGCCTAGTGCAATATACGGTGGTACATAAAATATACATTTCTGGGCGTGATATTGCGGTTTTACGGATGCTGTCATTGATAGGAAAATGGATTTTTCATAAAAAAATGAGGTAGTATCTTTCATCAAAATTGAGGTCTAAAATTCATTATCTTGCACTATACGCGGTGTATATTCACCTATATATGTTGCTTTTGGTGGACGTCCGATGTTTGTTCCATGTACGGGCGACGGATTGATATCGGAGGTATATATATATATATATATATATATATATATATATATATATATATATATATATATATATGTGTGTGTGTGTGTGTGTAATGTGTGTGTCTGTGAGAGAGAGAGAGAGAGAGTGTGTGTGTGTGTGTGTGTGTGTGTGTGACTGTGAGTGTGAGTGTGAGTGTGTGTGTGTGTGTGTGTGGGCGTGGGCGTAGGCGTGGAGTGAGCGTGTACGCGTACGTGTGCGTGTACGTGTACGTGTGCGTGTGCGAGTGCGTGTGCGTGTGCGAGTGCGTGTATTTGTGGGTGTGCGTGAGTGTGCGTGTGGGTGTGTGTGTGCGTGTGGGTGTGCGTGTGTGTGCATGTGGGTGTATGTGGGTGTGCGTGTGGGTGTGCGTGTGCGTGTGGGCGTGCGTGTGGGTGTGCGTGTGGATGTGCGCGTGCGTGTGCGTGAGTGTGTGTGTGTGTGCGCGTGTGTGTGCGTCTGCGTGTGCGGTTGCGCGTGTGTGTGTGTGTGCGTGTGCGCGTGAGTGTGCCTGGGGCGCGCGTCCGCGGTTGCGTGAGGGTATGCGTGTGGGTGTCCGTGTGGGTGTCCGTGTGGGTGTGCGTGTGTGTGTGTGTGGGTGTGCGTGTGGGTGTCCGTGTGGGTGTGCGTGTGTGTGCGAGTGGGTGTGTGTGTGGGCGTGGGCGTAGGCGTGTACGCGTACGTGTGCGTGTACGTGTGCGTGTGCGTGTGCGTGTGCGTGTACGTGTGCGTGTGCGTGTATGTGTGGGTGTGCGTGTGAGTGTGCGTGTGCGTGTGGGTGTGTGTGTGTGTGCGTGTGGGTGTGCGTGTGTGTGCATGTGGGTGTGCGTGTGGGTGTCCGTGTGCGTGTGCGTGTGGGTGTGCGTATGGGTGTGCGTGTGGATGTGCGTATGCGTGCGCATGCAGGTGTGCGTGTGCGTGCGTGTACGTGTGCGTGTGTGTGGGTGTGCGTGTGGGCGTGCGTGTGGGTGTGCGTGTGGATGTGCGTGTGCGTGAGTGTGTGTGTGTGCGCGTGTGTGTGCGTCTGCGTGTGCGGTTGCGTGTGTGTGTACGTGTGCGCATGCGTGTGCCTGGGGGCGCGCGTCCGCGGTTGCGTGTGGGTGTGCGTGTGGGTGTCCGTGTGGGTGTGCGTGTGTGTGTGGGAGTACGTGTGGGTGTCCGTGTGGGTGTGCGTGTGTGTGCGTGTGGGTGCGCTTGTGCGCGTCGGTGGGCGTGTGCGTGTGGGTGTGTGTGCGTGTGGGTGTGCGTGTGGGTGTACGTATGAGTGTGCGTGTGGGTGTGCGTTTGGGTGTGCGCATGGTTGTGCGTGTGGTTGTGCGTGTAGGTGTGCGTTTTGAATTTGCGTCTGGGTGTGCGTGTGCGTGCGGGTGGGCGGGTTTGTGCGGAATCGTGTGCGTGTGCGTGTGGATGTGAGTGTGCGTCTGCCTGTGCGTGTGTGTGTGCTTGTGCGGGTGCGTGCGGGTGCGCGGGTGCGAGTGGGTGTGCGTGTGGGTGTGCGGGTGGGTGTCCGTGTGGGTGTGCGTGTGGTGTGCTTGTGCGCGTCGGTAGGCGTGTGCGTGTAGGTGTGTGTGCGTGTGGGTGTGCGTGTGGGTGTACGTACGCGTGTGCGTGTGGGTGTGCGTTTGGGTGTGCGCGTGGGTGTGCGTGTGGGTGTGCGTGTGGGTGTGCGTTTAAATGTGCGTGTGGGTGTGCGTGTGCGTGCGGGTGGGCGGGCTCGTGCGTGTTCGTGTGCGTGTGCCTGTGGATGTGAGTGTGCGTCTGCTTGTGCGTGTGCGTGTGCGTGTGCGGGTGCGTGCGGGTGTGCGAGTGGGTGTGCGTGTGGGTGTGCGTGTGGGTGTGCGGGTGTGTGTGTATGTGTGTGTGTGTGCGTATGTGTGTTTGTGTGCTTGTGTGTGTGTGTGTGTGTCTGTGTGTGTGTTAGTGTGTGTGTGTGTGTGTGTGTGTGTGTGTGTGTGTGTGTGTGTGTGTGTGTGTGTGTGTGTGTGTGTGTGGTGTGCGTGTGTGTGGTGAGTGTGTGTGTGTGTGCTGTGGGTCCGTGAGTGCGTGCGTGTACGTGCGTGCGTGTGTGAGTGAGTGTGGTGTTGTGTGCATGTGTGTGCTGTCGTGTGTGTGTGTGTAGTGTGTGT
>JARFJB010000128.1:112500-115000 GCA_036346205.1 Vesta saturnalis | reverse complement strand
TGTGTCTGTGTCTGTGTCTGTGTCTGTGTCTGTGTCTGTGTCTGTGTCTGTGTCTGTGTCTGTGTCTGTGTCTGTGTCTGTGTCTGTGTCTGTGTCTGTGTCTGTGTCTGTGTCTGTGTCTGTGTCTGTGTCTGTGTCTGTGTCTGTGTCTGTGTCTGTGTCTGTGTCTGTGTCTGTGTCTGTGTCTGTGTCTGTGTCTGTGTCTGTGTCTGTGTCTGTGTCTGTGTCTGTGTCTGTGTCTGTGTCTGTGTCTGTGTCTGTGTCTGTGTCTGTGTCTGTGTCTGTGTCTGTGTCTGTGTCTGTGTCTGTGTCTGGGTCTGTGTCTGTGTCTGTGTCTGTGTCCGTGTCCGTGTCTGTGTGTGTGTTCTGTGTCTGTGTCTGTGTCTGTGTCTGTGTCTGTGTCTGTGTCTGTGTCTGTGTCTGTGTCTGTGTCTGTGTCTGTGTCTGTGTCTGTGTCTGTGTCTGTGTCTGTGTCTGTGTCTGTGTCTGTGTCTGTGTCTGTGTCTGTGTCTGTGTCTGTGTCTGTGTCTGTGTCTTGTCTGTGTCTGTGTCTGTGTCTGTGTCTGTGTCTGTGTCTGTGTCTGTGTCTGTGTCTGTGTCTGTCTGTGTCTGTGTCTGTGTCTGTCTGTGTCTGTGTCTGTGTCTGTGTCTGTGTCTGTGTCTGTGTCTGTGTCTGTGTCTGTGTCTGTGTCTGTGTCTGTGTCTGTGTCTGTCTGTGTCTGTGTCTGTGTCTGTGTCTGTCTGTGTCTGTGTCTGTGTCTGTGTCTGTGTCTGTGTCTGTGTCTGTGTCTGTGTCTGTGTCTGTGTCTGTGTCTGTGTCTGTGTCTGTGTCTGTGTCTGTGTCTGTGTCTGTGTCTGTGTCTGTGTCTGTCTGTGTCTGTGTCTGTGTCTGTGTCTGTGTCTGTGTCTGTGTCTGTGTCTGTGTCTGTGTCTGTGTCTGTGTCTGCGTCTGCGTCTGTGTCTGTGTCTGTGTCGTGTCTGTGTGTCTGTGTCTGTGTCTGTGTCTGTGTCTGTGTCTGTGTTGTCTGTGTCTGTGTCTGTGTCTGTGTCTGTCTGTGTCTGTGTCTGTGTCTGTGTCTGTTCTGTGTCGTGTCTGTGTCTGTGTCTGTGTCTGTGTCTGTGTCTGTGTCTGTGTCTGTGTCTGTGTCTGTGTCTGTGTCTGTGTCTGTGTCTGTGTCTGTGTCTGTGTCTGTGTCTGTGTCTGTGTCTGTGTCTGTGTCGTCTGTGTCTGTGTCTGTGTCTGTGTCTGTGTCTGTGTCTGTGTCTGTGTCGTGTGTCTGGTCTGTGTCTGTGTCTGTCTGTGTCTGTGTCTGTGTCTGTGTCTGTGTCTGTGTCTGTGTCTGTGTCTGTCTGTGTCTGTGTCTGTGTCTGTGTCTGTGTCTGTGTCTGTGTCTGTGTCTGTGTCTGTGTCTGTGTCTGTGTCTGTGTCTGTGTCTGTGTCTGTGTCTGTGTCTGTGTCTGTGTCTGTGTCTGTGTCTGTGTCTGTTCTGTGTCTGTGTCTGTGTCTGTGTCTGTGTCTGTGTCTGTGTTCTGTGTCTGTGTCTGTGTCTGTGTCTGTGTCTGTGTCTGTGTCTGTGTCTGTGTCTGTGTCTGTGTCGTCTGTGTCTGTGTCTGTGTCTGTGTGTCTGTGTCTGTGTCTGTGTCTGTGTCTGTGTCTGTGTCTGTGTCTGTGTCTGTGTCTGTCTGTGTCTATGTCTGTGTCTGTGTCTGTGTTTGTGTGTCTGTTCTGTGTCTGTGTCTGTGTCTGTGTCTGTGTCTGTGTCTGTGTCTGTCTGTGTCTGTCTGTCTGTCTTTTTTGTGTTGTTTTTTTTTGTCTGTGTCTGTGTCTGTGTCTGTGTCTGTGTCTGTGTCTGTGTCTGTGTCTGTGTCTGTGTCTGTGTCTGTGTCTGTGTCTGTGTCTGTGTCTGTCTGTGTCTGTCTGTGTCTGTGTCTGTGTCTGTGTCTGTGTCTGTGTCTGTGTCTGTGTCTGTGTCTGTGTCTGTGTCTGTGTCTGTGTCTGTGTCTGTTCTGTGTCTGTGTCTGTGTCTGTGTTTGTGTCTGTGTCTGTGTCTGTGTCTGTGTCTGTGTGTTGTGTCTGTGTCTGTGTCTGTTTCTGTGTCTGTGTCTGTGTCTGTGTCTGTGTCTGTGTCTGTGTCTGTGTCTGTCTGTGTCTGTGTCTGTGTCTGTGTCTGTGTCTGTGTCTGTGTCTGTGTCTGTGTCTGTGTCTGTGTCTGTGTCTGTGTCTGTGTCTGTGTCTGTGTCTGTGTCTGTGTCTGTGTCTGTGTCTGTGTCTGTGTCTGTGTCTGTGTCTGTGTCTGTGTCTGTGTCTGTGTCTGTGTCTGTGTCTGTGTCTGTGTCTGTGTCTGTGTCTGTGTCTGTGTCTGTGTCTGTGTCTGTGTCTGTGTCTGTGTCTGTGTCTGTGTCTGTGTCTGTGTCTGTGTCTGTGTCTGTGTCTGTGTCGTGTGTCTGTGTCTGTGTCTGTGTCTGTGTCTGTCTGTGTCTGTGTCTGTGTCTGTTTCTG
>JARFJB010000128.1:100000-107500 GCA_036346205.1 Vesta saturnalis | reverse complement strand
TACACGACTCTTCCCTATGCATAAAAATACATTTTCAAATACCTAACACTAAATAAATTAAAATTATTTCACTACTTATCGATTCACTTTCGCTTTGACCTAAAGCTTCATTTGTCGTTGATTTACAAACCTAACTTTATTTACTGAATATTAATATCACCGTTTCCCCGATAGAAAAATGAATTGGCGACTATTACACTGAAAACTCTAAAATATTATTTTTTACTGCTCTTTGTACTGCACATGTCACAAATTTAAAAAAATGAGTTCATTAGTTTAAAATTAATTTTTTTAAATTTCTGTAGCCTCTATTACCTGTATGTCCATTATTATTTAAAGTTAAATGAGAAAATTATTCTTATGGAAGCTTGTTTACGTTTAGATTATTGATTTAGTGCGACCTAATTTCTACTATCAAATCTGTACCAGAGGACAATATAGTCATAGTGAGATGACACGCCGTATTAACATTATATTTGGTGAGTTTATTAGATTCCATTTATTTAAAAGAAATGCCAATTCATTGTACCCAAAAACAATGTAAATAAACGCAAAGCTATCTCGCATTACATTGCTTATTGCTATTATACTTGAATATAAAGATACCAGGTTCGTTGCTGCCTACATTGAATATTATCGTGGAGTGAAAAATAAGTACACTATGGATAACGAAAACTGTAAAATTTTTATTAAAGTGAAAATCTCAACCTACATAAGTACCACTCTATACTCATTGTTAACCCCTCTACTACCAAGGTATTCCACAATCATTTTCTACCAAGGGGGGTAATATGATTACCCCACGATTTTTTTGACTTACCATCTCTCCAACGTTTGTCTTTGAGTGTGTACTATCTAATTTCGTTGATTATTATTTTAACCAGCATTTTGATTGGCATTCTGATTAACTTTTAAACCAGTAAAGTAAAAATTATTTTTATTAGGATAATTTGAATACAGTAGGTATAACATATAAACATTATTTATAACTAAAAGAATAAACTAAGAATTATTTTGATTACATATGAATTTATAGGATTACCAGTATAAGTAGAATAAAAATAATAGTTTATTGCTTATTGCAATCAGCACATTTAGCAATAATGTCTTCAGTGCGGTGAACCTTGCGAACGGGTTTTTTACATGCGGCACACTGAAATCTGGTTTTTCTATCATTATGTCTTGGGCAAAACGCACATCTTTTCCCGTTTTCCATTTTTGATGATTGGCCAACGTTTGAGTGATCTTCGTGAATTTTATGTGTGCGTACTCCCACAAAACTCATAGCATCTAAAATCCCTTGATGTAACCCTACTGGATTTTCTACCCTTCTTTGTACATACGGCAGTAGTAATTCCAAACTTAGATCTTGCAAAAACTGTTTTCTTTTCCTAGGATTATTCTTTTGCCATTCTGGAAATTTAGTAGTCCATATAATATATGCATTTAGAGCTGCAATATCTATAAGCTCCATAAAAAGGCGAGATGGTCATCAACTGGTCATTCTAACACAAGAATATTCTCTTGTCAACATGTCTCCGGTGTCCACTCCACCTTTTGTTTCATTATAATGATCGATTATTTCAGGTTTTTTAGTTTCGTCGTCCTTTATAGCATTTCCATCATGCTGTGTTGATAATAAAATTACAAACTTTTTTTTTCGGCACATAAAAAACCAGAGTAATTTTGTCTGTAAATCCAAAAACTGATGATTTTTCTTCTCTTCGGGGATTAGGTAGAAAATCTTTGGGAATATCACGTTTATTAGCACGTAAAGTACCAGTTAGTGTCAGCTGTTTTTCAAGTAGAAATTCTGCCAACGACACTGAGGTAAAGAAGTTATCGGTTGTTACTCCCCTTCCGGAATTGAAATATGGCTTTGCAAGATCTGTGACAACCCTTGCCCCTTGATTTATTTCTCTTGTATTATTCATCATACCTGTATAAACTTGAAGATTACAGATATATGCCGTATCCGAATCTGCACACACCCAAATTTTAATTCCGTATCGTCCGGGTTTAGATTTGATGTAAACTCGAAATGGATAGTTTCCTCTATATGTAGCGAGTCTTTCGTCAATTGTTATGTTTTCATGAGGTCTAAAATTTTCAATACACGCTTTAGTAAATATGTCATACACGTTTCGAATGGCTTGTAACTTATCTCCTGTTTCTTCGATTCTAGTCTTCCTGGTAGGATCATCAAATCTTAGCATTACACATAAAAGCTGAAATCTGGTACGGGCCATGGTTGCAGTACAAATAGAATTACGAAAAGCGGGATGGGCAGTCCATAAGTCTGCTACGTTTACTTGATTTCCATGCATTTTACCAGCAACAATTAGCAAAGCCATAAAAGCTTTTATTTCCATATGGTCTGTGTCTTTCCATTGTTTCTGGTTATCGGGATGATTTTCATTGTATCTGTTATAAGTTTTACGTGCTTTGGCATTAGTATAGTCGCATATGATGTCTAGAATTTCAGTCGAAACAAACAGAAGAAACGATTGCATAAGTGAGTTAACATTTTCACTGCTGTTTGTAAGGCCCGGCTTTTCCTTTACTATATTATGCGCTGGTCGTTTGCTGTGACGACGAGGTTTTGTATACCATATCATTCCACTTTTCGCTTCCATAACACCTGCACTGTTTTCGTCTTCTGAACTGTCGTCATTTGATACGTCAGAAGGAATGCCTACTTCGTCGGAAAACTCTTCCTCTACTTCTATTATATCTTCTTCATCGCTTTCGTAATAAGCGTTGTATAATGCTCTTTCTTCGTTAGTGAGAGCTGCTGGATCATCGATGTTAATTATTCTGTCGCACTCGTCACTTGTATATTTATTCGACATGATGCTGCAAAATTATATTAGTACAAATTGTAATATAACTTACCCTACGCTTACCTTTCCAATATAAACTACTTCAAGTAGAAAACTGAATAATAGTATCACCGTTGTTGTACAATTATTAATTCAAAACACTAAATAACAACAACAAACAAAGTACATTATAACTGGAACGAATTTATCAAATAATCATAGCAATGACTACCGATGGGCACTTCAAAACACTATCAAAAAAACAAAAGTAAACTGCACCTGCAACGAATACCGAATGCGCACGCGCACAGTCTAGACTAAACAAACAACTGGAGCGTAGGAATACAAGAATGCATAAAAAAATAAGCATAGCATCCACTACCGAGGGGGGTAACAACCTTACCCCATTATATTTTCCATTGTAAAATTAATAAGAATGAAAATTTTATGAAAATGTTAATTTGTACTTATGCCAGAAAGGTTAAGAAACAAATACACCAGGTTAAAAAAATATATATGAAAAATTGAGAAAAATGATAAGAAAAATAGATGATGGGGTAAAGCAATTACCCCCCATGGTAGTAGAAGGGTTAATTGCTTCATTTAATAGGTTTTCGCGTATTACAAGTATTGCTCTATTGCGTGACTGATCTAATAGTTCACAAAAACTGAAGTTGCTTTAGTTGTGCTGAAAATCAGGTAATGTAGATATTGTTTATTATTTTGTAATCGTACGTATGCGATATTTATATGTACATAATTTATTTGGTATTATGTATATAGGTCACTACAGTAGTTGTCAGTTTACCATAGATGGTAACTAGATACAAATCGCATGTGTGCGTATGTTGGTTGTACTGAACTGAACTCGGTCAAAGCAAACAAAGAAGTTGTGAACAAAAAATTACTTAAACAGGAATTATACAAAGTAGCTAAGTTAAGAAATATCAATAAATGAATGCTCGGATATTCTAAAACCGTTTCAGTAATAATGATTAGGGTGGAGTAGAAACGGTACCTTTCAGTAATGGCTTAAAAATTAATCAACGTACGTACAGTACGTCTCACTCCAACCGATTATGGGCTTAAAATAATTATTCTGGAAAAACCGATAGGTGAGTTAAGAAGCGTCGTCGAAATATAAACAGGGAACAGCACGTGGACTATAGTTTTGCTAAAATTATAGACATAGAACGACAGGTAATTCTCGAAGAAACTAGTCCATGCTTTTTGTGTATACACTACCAGTTACCTTGAGCAGTACCTCGTAAGTAAAGTTATAACTGAGAAACCTGCGCAATCGTAATATAATACAGAACAAACATCAATTCGGTGGTGCATAAAGTTAAATTTAAATTACAAAATTTTACCATGCTGCCCTCGCTGAAATAACACTTATTTGATTAGCGACTAAAGAAATGCATAAAACAAATTATCTTTTAACTAGTCAAATGTACAAATAACAACAAACTTTGCTACATTCTGGTCCATACTTAAAATTCAGTACTGGCTATACGGCGCTTCATTTCAAGAAGTAACTGGGGTTAGTGAAACAGATAAAACAATATTTAGGACAATAGTATCTTTTCTAATATTAAACTAAATGAATTTGTTGATTAATATTTTTGATGCAGTTCGGTCAAATATTGATATTAAATAATGATTAATACGAATATTGTCACTAGACGGACAGCGGTAATATTCCCATAATTATTGTATTAAAATATTCACAACAGACAGTTTTGGAAATAAAGAATTATAGAAATTAATAGTAACATTTAATGAATGTGGGTTTTAAAGAGTAATGGAAATTAATAATCTCAAACTTTAATATCGTAAAAGGAAATAATAATTATGTAGTCACTGAAAGAATCGCTTTAATCGCTATCCATATCAGAGTCGTTTTCATCATCGGAATCGTCTTCTAAATTTACGATTACTGGTGCAATATCGTTTGGTAAACTGTCTATTTTCCACATTTCTGCTTCGATCTTTTTTAACATGATCGACGTAATTATTCCAATGGTCCGCGGATACGCGATGGTAAGCTTGCTTAATTAAACGCTAAACAGTCTTTTACTTGAAATCAGTGTTGTTTGAAGCCACGTACCTTTTTATTTATCCACACCATTTCAATAGGATTAAGCTCACAGTGATAAGACGGCAATCTCAAATCTTGCTGCTATTGGCTTAATTTTATATTTGTAGAATTGCTCACTGTGCGCAGCTGCAGTATCCAACAGTTCACTCTTTAAATAATCTTTTGCAAAATAAAAATCTTTCTCTCTTAATCAATCCCTTATTTGCTGTTTGTTCCATGCTTTTTTTGAAAAATCTAATTTGTAGGAATGGTATGATGCATTATTTAAAATAACAACATTTTCCATATCTTACGCCAAGTTTGGTATGAGGGTATCCTCAAACCAATCCTCATACAGATCGCCATCCATTTCGTCGTGGTAACCAGCTGTTCCCTTTTTGGCCAAAAACGTTAATTCAGCCCTTTCCACAAAACCTTCTTTACCTCAAGTATGCAATAAAACAAAACGAGATTCTTTCTGCGTTGGAGCTTTTAATCCAGTAGTTAGTCCTTTCGCAAAAGCATCTCGTGGATTTTTAACTGTGGTGTCCTTCCATTCCTTCGTCACCGAAGCTCCAATATTGGTCCAAGACTCATCGGTATAAATAAGGTTTACACTAGGCTTTTCCCTTAACGCTTTTATTTGTCTAAGGTACTTGTGTCTCCAGGATATATCTGTTCGTTCTAAAAATACCGAATTTGGACCTCTTTTGCTATATTCAAGGTCCATATTGCTTAGCACTCTTTGAAATGTTGTCTTTAATACTGCGAACTGTTGATGGTATATTTAAAAAAAAAATCGTGCACAATCCTCCTAATTCTTGACTTTACCCTTCGTCATAGGTTTTTCCCGTGAATTAGACTGAGTTCGGTTTCTTTCCGTTTTTGGGGTAGTTTAGGTTCCCCTTGCTGAGCCTCTTCGCGTGTTTTATAAATTGTGCGGTCGGACACTCCGCTCGTTTTTGAAACATTTTCAATAGTCTAAGTTAAGGTAATAGTTTAGTACGTTTAAAAGTAATCGTTTTGATTACAAATTAAGGTCATGCCCTGGTTAAGTTTAACTACAGAAACTGGTAACGGATCCATGATATAAATCGAAGTCTTTGTCACATTAACGCTAATTACAATGATGTAGCGTCCAGTACTATTTGGGAATTATTATCTATTTAACTATATATTTAAACGTTCCTACAATAAAGGACATTCTACTAATTATTACTGAATAATATCATCTGTAATTTGTTAATCAGTTACCTATAATATTTTTAAATATTATTATTTTACCAAATGTTTTTTGAGTGCGGCCCTGCGAACGGTCTGGAAACCATGTCGGGATCTTTCCTATTTAAAATATGTTATCGTATGCTTCCACACTGAATTATGACTGTGGGCGAGAGTATAGTAGTTTAAAGCTAAGGCGACCATTCGTCCCGCATTATACGGAACAGTACCTTTTTTAAATATAACATTTCGAAGAGTAATTTTTATAATATCTACGTTTCAAACACATGAAAGCATTTTTACCCGTTCTGATTGCATTGTCTACCAACGGACATATTCACAATTTAACAGTACAAAAGTAGCACTTAGATAGCAATAGAATGCATCAACAAAGTCACTTGCAACCACAGACCTTGCAAATGAACATTTTCACACGGTATCCATTAACTCTACAAATAAATAACGGCTAATTTAACAATCTAACGGATTTTCAAATCAACGAAAAGCATTTCAAAGACACATAGACAAATACATAGCAAACTACAAACGCATAAACACAGCAACACTAAACACAATTTCACACAATCACATAAACACAACGACAACATCTACAACACACAATAGCACTAAAACACACAATATTAACACTAAATTACATACAAACAACAAACTGAAGCAATCTTACACAACGATTTTATCACAAGACACATCAACACTAAACATACAAACACATAAAGCACACAACTACAAACACAACACACAAACTACAAAATAATTCACAAACAACACAAACTACAAACACACAAACACAAACAACGATAATACATCAAAACATCAAAACAAATATACATACACACAAATACATAAACACACAAATCACACACAAACACACTAAACACATATTTAACACACAAACACACAATAATACAACACACAAATCAACAAACAAAACCACAACAACAAACACACAAACACAAATAAACATAAATACACAAACATCAACAACACAAAATACACATACACACAACACACAACACAAAACACACACAACAAAAACAACACTACAAACACAACACAACATACAAATACAATCACCAACACATACACAAACAACAAATCACTAAATAACAAAACAAACACACAATACAACAATACACACAATAACACACATACACAAACACAAAACAACACATACAACAACATCAAACACAACACATACAAATATTAAACACAAACACAAACACAAACACACAACACAAACATACACAAACACACAAATCACACACAAACACAATACAAAATACAAAACACAACACACAAAACAACACAAACACACAAACAACACATACAAACACACAAACACACAATAAAACACAA